>WSYH01012221.1:0-19237 GCA_036426205.1 Ascaphus truei | reverse complement strand
GGGTTCCATGGACGCTTAAAAAACCATCGGGAAATTTTAGCTGTGGAAAATGTAAAGCCTGTGTTATGCTTAATCCTGAACGCAAAACCTTTTGCTCTAATACAAGAAAATAAGAATATGTAGTTAAGGATTGTATATCATGTAAATCTACACGTGTACAGTAGTATATCTCCTACAGTGTCCGTGTGGGTACCAATATATTGGCCGCACAAAGAGATTTCTAAAAATAAGAAACCTTGAGCATGCCAGGAATATCAGGCTTGGACTAGGAAAGCATGGTATGTCTAGACACGTTAAAATTAAACATAACAGTGACCCATCTCTCCTTCAGTACAAAGGTATCCAAATCGTCCCCGTAGAGAGGCGATAGAGAAAAATCGCTATCCAAACAAGAGAGCCTATGGATATATAAAATGTAAACTTTGGCTCCCCTGGGCCTTAATGAGGAGACTGATGTTTGGTCTCTGTATTAGAAACCCAGTGATTCAGAATGGCGCTATAACACAGTGATAGTGATCTTTTCACCACTTATATTATTTATGGTTATAGATCACTATCACTGTGTGCAAGCGCCATTCTGAATCACTGGGTTTCACATTAGTGTTTTAGTAGTCAGGAACAGTGAAAGGGAGTATCTTTTCAACATTGTGGAGGAAAAAATGGCAAGATTTAGTAACAGCGTTTATATTAGTAGAGAAAGAGAGGAATCAAATGTAACCCCTATGCAACATACTTGCGAGACTGTGCGAATAGTAGTGATATTGACTGTAATGGAGAATGGAATAATGAGGCCTGATTTGGGAAGAAGTATGAGTAGCTCTATATTAAACATGTTGAGGTGATGAAGGACCACCAAGATTGCCGATAGGCAATCTGTTATTAGTGACTGGAGTCCACGTTTAAGGTCAGGTTCAGATAAATATACAGTAGTTGTATGTCATCAGCATAGAGATGATGGCTGATGCCAAAGGAGTTAAGAGGTCACCCAGTGAGAGCATGGTTGACCTTAATCTATATAGTAATGTATACACAATTGTTTATACAGCTCATCCCCGTTATAGCGCGATCCGTTACAACGCATGGCTCCCAATTTTCCTATTTATGACTACTTTACAACACGGTTATTGGTATCTTAAATGCTTTATTGTACAACGCTTATAACGCGGTGGGATTCTTTGGACCCCAAGCACAGCGTTATAAGGGGGTTGAGCTGAATATAGTATTGATAAAGTAGCTTTCCTTACAAAGTGAGCTAAGCCTTTGAAAAAAAGATCCGTGACAGGATTGGTTTACCATGTATTACATGACATTTCTTCTATGCATTTTGCAAGCACACTCTTTTTTAGTTCTCATGCAATGATAAATCAAGACATGTAAAACAAATGTTGTACTTTATTAGCAGTACTGATAACAAAAATGAAATAACTAATTACTATCCTGATACTGTAACACATTATTCATTTATTTTGTAAATATAGTAAGCAGTAATTCATTGTCACATTGTGTAAAATTCATTTCAATAATAAATTGTTCCACCTCTGGCATAAAGTATAAAAGTTTTATTTTATATATGGACAAAAAAGCGCTATGTACCTTGTGAGAGGAAAGGTGGTCAAATTGTAAAGAGGGGGTATATACCACCTGCTTTGGCAAACTATAACTACCCCTACTAAGGGTTAAAGATCCAGGGGAGGTTCTGCAAGCATAGCCAGGTGTAGATCACCTGACCTTAATTAACAGAGTTTAAGAAAGGCCAGGCTGGAACAGTTCTCCCTTCTCACCTTATACCAGCTAAGAGAGCTGGATGCTACAGACAGGCACTGGCCTGCAATAGGTTTGGTTTATGATTAATGTGTTTTATTGTTTGGTAAGTGGGAAAGCCACCCAAAGATAGCTAGAGAATTGTTGTCTAGTTAATACTCAGATAGAGCTAGGATTTATTTTGATTCTTTTGTTTGTTTTTATTTTATCTGCTGGAGTGACAAAGAAAATAAAACACTGTCTAAAAGACAGGGTTTTTAAGGATCCCAGACAAGAACCCTTAAGCCAAAAAGGGTATTTTGTCAAATGGATGGCGCCATACACTTAAATACATACATAAATATATATTTCAAGATGCACTTCCCCAAATAATCATTTGGCTAATTAAATAAATTATATTAAAATTACTCCCATTCCACCATAAATCAGTACTATTTAAATGTGCAGTAGTGCTCCATGGAAGATATAACCAGTAAATCTCAAAGAAGAAAATCCCTCAAAAACTAAGGAATAAATATTCTACCTATGTGCACAATGGAGGACATTTATTAATAAAATAAACCTACTAAAACGGTACAAGAAAAATGTAAAACATAAAATAACAAACATACTGTAGAAGTGAGGTCACCACTCAATTTATTTATGCCTATGTATAATACAGATGTTGCTAGAATCCCTGTCTTCGGCACTGTGTTCGAAGAAGTAAAAGTGTGCGCCGGAGACAGTGTCTGCCACGATCATGCTGCAGGGTTTCCATGCTTTAGAATGGGACCATCCGCAGCGTAACCAAAGACAGTTAGCTTAACTACATCTGTAGTACTGTGAGACAAATATGGGGATTGGTGCAGTCACTGTGGAATCTGACAGAATCCAGTGTAACTATCATAAGTGAAAGACATTATGTACAGTATATGAAATACTGCATATAGCATAACATTGCTATAGATTTGAAAAGAACAAGTAATATACTGGTACAGATGCAGTCAGCTTTATCTTCACCCTGCCGTGAAGCTAGAACGGGTGGACCGGGGTCCAAGTGCGGCCTGATCACTCCCAAGTGCAGAGCAGGGGAGAATTTCCCATCAGGATTCCCTGCTTCTGAATGTGACTACCATTGCATTAATCCTACTGGGCCGCCACAGTCTGGAAGAGCTGCACAGAGGAAGCAGAAGGAATTGGTCCCTCTCCCTGCGCAGCACTAACAGATGATCAAACTATTTTTATTTTATTTTCATAACATAGTATTTAAGCATGGGGTCTCCGGGGGTGAACCGCATTAATTTCAGATCTGGGACCCCCAGCTTCCTGAGTTGTAGATCCCGGTATAGGGTGCCGGTATCTCCTGCAAGTTTAATTTCTGCGGAGTCACGGCCCTGAACATTTCAATATTATGTAAATAAAATAAAATTAGCTTCATTACCTTAGTGACTAGCTGCTAAGGTAATGAAGGAGTAAAACAGATGTTCCCAGTTAGTTGGAGGCAGTAGGGGTGGCTGAAGGGGGTAGTTGCTCCAGGGAGGTTTGTTATGCCTTCTGGGAGGGTTGCATGAGGGGTTTATCCCTAAGGTAATTAAGGGGTTAACCCCTCCCTGAACCTAGCCGGGTGGTCTAACCCACTCCTTCCCCCGGGCAACCAACCCTTCACCCAGCCCTCTACCCCCAACAAACTAGGTACTTCTGTTTAACCCCTTCATTACCTTAGCAGCTAATCACTAAGGTAATGAACCTACATTAATTTTCATTAGTGGCATAATATGGAAGAAGGGCTGAGACCCATTATTTTCAGATCCGGTGACCACCTTCTTCCGAATTACAGGCCCCGGTATGGGGTGCCGGTTTCTCCTGCAAGTTTAAATATCTGGTCATGTGGGCCATGATGCCAGAGATTTAATTTTTAAGGAGATACCGCCCCCCCATACCAGGGCCTGTAACTCGGGAAACAGGGGGTCTCTGGACCTGAAAATAATGCAGTTCAGCTCCGGAGACCCACAGCTAAAATTCTATGTAATTAAAATAAAATATAAACAGCATGATCACCTGTTAGAGCTGTGCAGGGAGAGTGACTGATTCCTTCTGCTCTCACTGCGCAGCTTTTCCAGACTGGTGCGACCTAGTAGGGTTAACACTGGGGGAGTCCAATTAAGAAGCATAGACCCCCGCTGTGTTAATCATTATGGACAATTAGTCTTGCCATGGGGAAGTCATAGGCTGCATTTCATTTGCAGTTTCCTTGAGGAAAACTGCTAAATTAGGCCTCGGGCATGGTCAGCGCCCGTGCTGAGGCACGCTCTCACTTACCAGTGAGCCCCTGCAGCCGCAATGAGAGCGGCTTTAGCAGGGGCTCGCGCACGCTTCCGCAAGTGTGCGGAAGCGTAGGTCTTAGGAACATTTTACATTTGCGCGCTCACGAGAGCGCAGGGCCTGTCACGTGAGCGGTTCGCCCAATGAGGGCAAACCAGCTCCGTGACGTCACTGACTCGCCCCCGACATGCCCCCCAAAGCCAGGGAAAGCACCCGCTTTCCCTCAGCCTCAGCGTGCCTCCGCACGGGCTGTGTCACCGTGGACTCAGCCTTAATGTGACTTCATCTGTACATACAAAAAAGTAATTTTTTAATTTGTTTGTATACACAGTAAAAGCATAATGTCCACAAAGAATACACAAAAGGTGAATAAAGGGTCCAAATTAGCATAATATAGATAACATATATAAAACAATTTCTGCTTAAAAACCAGTGGATGTGCCAAACATATTCATGGGATATAGATGTAATATACTGTACTGAAAAATCTCATAGAACAAAGTACCCATATAGCCTTCACCAAGGTTCTATGCTCATAGCCGAGATGTGGATTCAGAGCAGTGCTAGAGACCTAAAAAGAAAAAGTGCCGGGAACTCTCTTTTCGTCCCCAACACCTTTAACACAGCAATTAAAAAAAAATTATATTTTATTAAATGGTTTAATTCTAATTCTGCTTCTGCTTCACCTCAACATGCTCTTCTCTAAATAATGCTCTCATCCTGTTCTTTCACAACCCTCTCTTTCACTCTCCCCCTTCCTCTTCTCTCTCATCCCCCTTTTCTCTCACACCCCCCTCTTTAACGCTTTCCATCCCACTTCTCTCTCTCTCCCACTCTCATTCCTCCCTCTTTTCTTGCACTATCCCCTTCACTCTCACTCCCCCTCCTCTTCTGTCTCTCTTCCTCTCTATTCTCTTTCTTCCCTCTCTTGCTCCCCCTATCTCTCTAACTCCCCTCACCCTTCTCACTCACTCTTTCATCTCTCTTACTTCTCACCCTCCATTACCCCTTCTCCCCTTTTCCTTTCTCTGGTTCCCCACACTCCTCTCCCACTGCAGTTGCTTTGCCAGAGGAAATACACACAGGACCTTGATATTAAAGTTCCATAAACCGCTTTTCGCTTCCACCTTCATCATTGTGTGTAAAATTAAAGATTCAGTTATTATTAAATAGGGAAAGCTGGTAATGGCATAACCGGAAACAAAAAAGATATAACATATAAATACAAAGTAATACATCAAATATAACTGGTAAACAGAAGTTCATTATTAAGGGGCATATGTGTCAAGTGTTGATACGTGTTATTGCATACATTCTGGCATTAATTCTTAATGAAGTTGTTGAGAGTTAACGCTGGAAGGGGCACAATAACAGCTACGGCACTCTGCAATGTTGCCCCTCAGACAGTTAGTTTCAGCAGTGAGATAAAGTATAAATCTATTTACTCTCGCATTTAAGATTGGCTCTCTCAGGATCCCCACCTCTATTCCCCAGGGAACCCCTCTCAATATTAAGGGCACGCAAACACTAATAATTTGCATTATGTGCTAGTAATGTTCCAGTGTATAGAACCAATTGAATCCAATTCCTTTTTAAATAATTTAACAACACAATAGTAATACAATTTGGATTATTTATGACAGACAGTTAATTGTTATCAATGAACAACATGAATATAAACATCATAATGTACTTAACAAAAGTGCATCCACAATACACATCCCACCTTTGGTTAGAATAAAGCATCACAAAGTGTGGTCTGCCATTTTCAATTCCATCAAAGCTTACTTGACATTTAACTACAGTAATTTGGTTACAAGGCAAATACTCGAACAGATGCTATTGCTGTGTTTTTCTCAGAGAGAGGCTGGTGAGGAAGATGCTCATTTTTGAGAAATTTAGGCTGGCTGTTTGCCATGCCTTAAATGCTTATCCCTCTGGTGTTGAAGCAATACAGTTTGTCAGAGATAAATAGTGGGAAATGGATAAAACAGTCAAGGAAAAGAATACTTATAGAAAGCTTTTTCCGAAACCATGAAGTCGATTGGCATACTTACCAGGATTATACTTGACTTGTATTTAATGGATTCTAATGCCACATCCACTCTTGAATGTCTATTTACTAATTTCTTCCAATTGCAAAGCCAGTACAAAAACACCATACTGTATACAGTATTGTATATCATAAAAAAGGTATTCCATTCAAAGCAATTTGAGTTTTTGCTTAATTAATCTGGTACCATTTGTTTACCCTGATTTGGTTCAATTGTGACAACAGTGTCTGCTTCTTGCATATCCTATCAGGTTTCTGTATACTGTACAGTATGTGATCCTATCCTGGATCACAGTAGGGGTTCCTCCTTTGAAAGGTATGCTTTCATACAGCTCCCGTTTACAATCCGACTAAACGGTGGTTACTGCCACAGTGAGACATTCGGTTGCCTGCATAAGAGAAGTAGTAGCTGGTATAACAGTGCTGCCATATTTGGGCTCAATACATTAAGTTACTTTCTTGAGCCACTGATTCACTCCCACTGTCAATCCTAGAGGAGAAATGAAAATCAAAGCAAGATAACTCTATCTACAAAGGGAGTTTGCATTTGATATAGGAACTACAACTCAAATAATAGCTACTTCAAACTATACCACTACAATAGGAACAGTGTTCTTAATTTATACAGCCAGGACACCTTTTTCCTCTGAGTTCAGAGTCCTCATGATCTATCACAGAATAGACTCACTACTGCTTATTACTAATTACTACAGAAAAGAGAAACAAAAAACCTCCACCGTCGCCTTTTTCATCCACCATAACTTAAATTGTATATGGTAAACCTACCAAGCCTAGAAATATTTCAAAGCAAGTATAGACCAACCTCACACTGATGATACCCATCAAGGTTGAAACATGTTTGTGAGTGGTCTGTACTTGCTTTGCTATTCCCATGCTGTGCTTAAAAGCTGTGTGAACGGCGATGCATCAGATTAAATGGGCTCAATGTGAATGGATATTCCAGGCAAAAGGTGACACATTGAGTGCTCATTTGCATGTCATTTCCCAGAATCCCTTGCTGCAGTAGGAACACTGTATGTTAGGTGATAATGGTTGAAAGGCAGGGTTGCAGACCTGTCTAAGACATGTGAATGTGCTCACAAGTGATATTCTTTATTGGCTATATACAAATGGTGGAGGTTTTCTGTCGTCTTTTTCACCCACCGTAACTTAAAATGTATATACAGCATACACCATAAAGCATACAGCATACAACACATAGCATATAACACATCACCTTGATAAAGGTTCCGCACGCAGACCGAAACGTTGGAATGATGTCTTGTTAATACAATATATTCTTTTGACAACCATTTGTAGTGCTGCTTCTGATATTCGTCGCCACACGGTATCGTATTGCCTATATATATATGTAGCCGGGACCCGTTTTACCACCATTAGTTGTTGTGGGGTGGGAGAGACTGCACCTAGGGAACGCTCAGATAACGGAGGTTCCGCGTAGAGGGAGCCGCCATGCTAAGGTTGGCGCAGGCGCAGAAGTGGTCCGGGAGGAGGTTGCGCATGCGCGGGACAAAGTGAGAAAAGCTCGCGAAGGAGGAGAGCTCGGATAGGAGGGAGGTTAGAGAACTACGGGTCCCAGCAGCCCCGCGGGTCCCCGTGACGTACAAGGACCAATCAGGTGCGAGTAAGGGAGGAAAAGGAAGTAGGGGCGCGCACGTTGTGTCAGAGCTGGCTGTAGGAGGAAGGAGCTTCGGTGTAGGGAGGCAGTCCGCCCCCTACCTAGGCCTCATGCCCCAGGCCCAGCTAGGCCCTGAGCCCCAGTAGTGTGAAGCGGAGTTAGGGACTGGCCATAGGCAGGTTCCGGATTCCCTTATTGGTCGCGTAATTGCTACCGGGACAGTTTTAAGTCGGCAGGAAGTCTGGGCTCAGACTCCGCTACCAAGTTGCTGAGTGTCTGGGTGGGATCGTCCCAGACATCTATGGGTGACGTCATCTAAGCCCACGCCGATCCTTTGTGAAGACTGTTGCAGGACCGGGTACTGGAGTGCCCGGCAGGTAAACGTCAAGTGCACCAACGGTACCATCATTCACTCAGGACACGGTGGCTGCGCAGACACATACATATACATTCACTGACTCACTTGAGGGTGGGGGGACTTATTACAAGAGGGAACTGGACACGGGGTGGGATCACCCGTTGAAGGGAAGGGGAGAGTGAGCGTTCAGCAGGACGCTGAGTGTAGTGTCTCCCCCAAGAGGGACACTGGTTTCTGATAGAATAAGAGAGAGGTTGTGTCATTGAGTTGTGCCAGTAAAGTCAATTGGTTAAGGAATATTGCTGTGTGTGTTTATGCACATAAGTTCCTGGAAGAACCACTTCCCCTCGGGCGGAAGCTGTCGCAGGTGGAGGCGCTGCACCAAGTTATAAGTATTGCACGTACCCCAGGCTCTCCATGGCAGAGGCTCAGGCCCTGTGAGCTTACAGGTTATACCGCATATGGTAGTGGTCTGTGTTCGCTAGGAACCAGGGCTACATTTGGAGGCACTGCTGAGATCTTAGAACAGGGGTGCCCCTCGAGTCTAAAAAACTGCCACCATGGCCCTTCCCTCGCGTCAGGAAATACGCGACTGGGCACACCAAATGCGCACACCCACCCGCCGCGCAGTGGCGGTGACCCAAGTACCCATGGCCTTACCTTTAGAGACATTGCAAATGGCCCTACGACAACTACCGGGTTTTGCCAAAGCCCGCCAGGTAGATGTGCTCATAGATCAAGATGCTAAATGGAACACCTTGCTAGTAGATTGCCGGCGAGATCTAGTAGTCCTCGAACCAGGCAGTCCCGCAATATCTGCCGCTTCCCAACTCCCTGCCTGGCGGCAGCCCTTTTGTCTATCCACTTCGGGACCCCCCTGTGGGGGAACGAGGGGACGACGACCCTACGCTCCTCTTTGCCCACTACCCCGCGAGCGAGGCGGGTAGCTTTCAGTCAGAATCTAGCTATCCCGGGTCTAGCGCATCTGAAGAAGCGGGAGTGCGTAGTGACATGCTGCAGAAACTAAAAATGATAAGATAGACCAGTTAACCACCCCCTCCAGCTTACCACCGTTCGTGGAAGCACTTACCCCGGCCACGCATTCCCAAAGCTACAGGAAATTAAAGGCCTTCTCAGGGACTCTACCTGTACCCACGGGGGAGGATGGGATAGACCCTTGGAAGGAGCACACTCGGGGAGTAATGGAAGAATGGTCTTGTACAGATGTCGTGAAACGCCAACGGCTCATGGAGTGCTTGAGACCCTCGGCGTCGACCTTGATCAGCTTTCACCGAGAACAGTATCCCGACCTGACCTCTCGTATGATGATCGAGTTCCTCGTCGAGGCCTATAGCGCGACCGAGGATGATGGGGGCTTGTGGGCCAAATACTATGCCATCAACCAAAAGGATGGAGAATATTTGTCTGCCTACATCCACCGCGTGCAAATCTCCCTAGGACCCCTGCTGCATCATAAATATGTGACCGCATCACAGATGGACGAGTACCTCCGCAAACAATACCTACGGGGGTCCAGTCCGAATCACCCTATTGCAAACATGATTCACGATAACCTCACTCGAGGACCTCCCCCATCGTTTATCAAACTCTTACAGCACGTAAAAGAGCATAAAACGCATCTCATGCTTCACTCCCCACAGAAGGCTAAAGCGGCCAGCAGCACTAAACCCAAAGGGAGTGCTGAGAAGAAGGAGGATCCGCCGGATAAACCAGGCCCGGAAAGGCCAAAACACGCTGGACGAGCCTCGCCTCTGTATGACCGCCATACCCCACCCAGGGATATGTCATGCTACAAATGTGGGAAGAAGGGACATATCTCCTACGATTGTCGGATGGGAGAGTCTTGCCACCGGAGCCCGTCCCCCAAGAAGTTCACGCTCCAGGCCATGATATGCGGTGTTTATGCGGCCAGCCAAGAAACCCCTGTTCCCCCCCCCAAGTGGTGATGGGTCAGAGGATGAGAGTAACCGCATGGGACCGGTAGTGCTGATCCGGGTGCTAGTAGACGGTATCTACTCCTCCGCGCTACTGGACATGGGATCGCAAGTAACCATCATATATCGAGGATTTTATGACCGACACCTCCAGAAGACGCCTCTGAAATCGGCAGGGCATATCAAAGTAAGAGGCCTAAGCAATGACGACTACCCCATCGATGGCATAGTAACCGTGGCACTGGAAATACAACAGCTCAACACTGGAAAGTCCCACCCCATGAAGGTAGACGCCTTGGTGTGCCCAGAACCCAAAGATCCACCTAAGTATCCGATCATCCTAGGCACGAATGCAGACATTGTACAAGCCGTTATCCGGGCATATCTACAAGAAACTAATGAACTGCCCATATCACGCCTACAGCTGCAGCTTTTCCAGGTTGATCCGGATTCTCCTCCGCCACCCTCGGAGGACTATGGACTGTTGTTCTGCGGCCGGGAGGGACTGACCAGACTATTACCAGGAGAGACACAGAGGGTGCCCGCCTGGTGGTCCTACGCTGAACGAGTAGACGAGGAGCAGCTCTTTTCCCTAGAAAGCACGCCAGAAGAAGATGTACGCCGAGGATATCGGCTAGTACCGGAATTCCGGGATTGGCCAACCGCCATTCCCCATTGGATTTATGTGATGGTCCAGAATCTTTCGCCATTTCCCATGGCCATCGACGCAGGACAGAGAATAGGGAGAATTTACCCCGTCAGCTCGGTGGATGAAGCAGTACAAGTAAAAGCTACTCAAGTGGAAGATCCCGGTTCGCCGTTGGACTTCGACTTTGGCTCGTCCGGACTGTCCGACGCCTGGAAGGAACGGCTATGAGTGCAGCTGGAAGAAAGACGATCAGTATTCTCTACAGGGGAGATGGATGTGGGGTGCAGCCTCAGTGCCCAGCACACCATTCGGATGACTGATACAAAGCCCTTCAGGGAACGTTCCCGGCGGCTTGCTCCTAGGGACGTAGAGGATGTACGGACGGTTCTCCATGAGATGGAAGAGATGTACGGACGGTTCTCCATGAGATGGAAGAAGCCAGAATCGTCACGGAATCACAAAGCCCTTACGCCTCACCCATAGTGGTAGTGAGAAAGAAGAATGGGACTGTGAGGTTATGTGTAGATTACTGGACACTGAACAATCGAATGGTACCAGACCAGTATAATCTTCCCCGCATAGAGGAAATCTTGGACACACTAAATGGAAGCAAATGGTTCAGTGTACTGGACCTCAGGTCTGGCTACTACCAGGTACCCATGAGTCCCGAGGACCAAGATAAAACGGCGTTCGTTTGTCCACTGGGATTCTACCAATTCACCCGTATGCCCCAAGGCATATGTGGTGCCCCTGCCACCTTCCAGCGGCTGATGAAGACTTTAGGGGACTTGAATCCCCGAGAATGTCTCATATATTTGGATGACATCATAGTCTTCGGGAAAACCCTGGAGGAACACAAGGCTCGGCTCCTGAAAGTACTTGACCGATTAGCTCAAGAGGGACTCAAGCTCTCCTTAGATAAATGCCGTTTCTGCAGGACATCAGTGACTTACGTGGGGCACATAGTGTCTGCCAAGGGGATTGCCACTGATCCCGCCAAAATAGAAGCCGTCGTCAACTGGCCCCAACCTGACAATGTGGGGGAGTTGCGGTCGTTCCTGGGGTTCTGCGGATACTATCGCAGGTTTGTGGAGGGATATTCCCGGCGGGCCAAAGCCCTCAACGGCCTCCTCAAAATATATCCAGAAGACACCGGCAGGAAGGCTACGCCTGCCCGACAACCCTTCGGGGACAAATGGACGACAGAGTGCGAACAAGCCTTCATGGACTTGAAACAGAGTTTGAACGCGGCCCCCGTGTTGGCCTATGCAGACCCCGAGCAACCGTATATATTGCATGTGGATGCTAGCCTGGGCGGATTAGGGGCGTTGTTACATCAAAAATATCCAGAGGGACTGCGACCCGTAGTTTATATCAGCCGCAGTCTTACCGTCAGTGAATAAAATTATCCCGTGCACAAACTCGAGTTTTTGGCCCTCAAGTGGGCCATTGTAGACAAACTTCGTGATTACTTGTACGGTGTGTCGTTCGAGGTGCGGACCGACAACAATCCACTTACCTATATCATGACCTCAGCCAAACTCGACGTGGCCGGACACCGCTGGTTGGCCGCCCTGTTCAATTACAATTTCACCCTGAAATATAAACCAGGCCCCTTGAACATTGGGGTTGATGCCCTGTCTAGGCGGCCAGGGCTGGCCACTACCCCAGATGACGACCAATGGGAAGAAATTCCGGGACCCGGAATAAGGGCTCTGTGTTGTACCGCTGCCATAGTCAATGATCAAGTAGCATTCTCTGCATTAAGTGTGGCTGATTCTCTAGGATGTGCATCCAACGCTATCCCGGAAGACTATCGAGACCCAAGTGGCATGCACGTCACTCCGGACAAGATCATAGCCTGGAAAGATATGGTACGCTATCAAGAACAAGACCCGGTCGCGGGGGCCATTCGCTATGCTATCTGGCAAAACCGCCCGGTCCTCCTCAGACAGGCTCCGGGTGATGTAGGAAGTATACTGATGCGGGAAGCCGACAAATTCGAAATGCGAGACAATTTGCTATACAGAGTTGTAGAGTACCATAACCACCCGAATAGGAGACAATTAGTACTGCCAAAAAGATTACAGTACTTGGTACTGAGGGCTCTACACGATGAACATGGTCATTTGGGGGTCGACAAGACTTTTGGACTAGTGAGGGATCGGTTTTTCTGGCCAAAAATGAGAGAAGCAGTAGAGCATCACTGTCGGCGGTGTGTGCGGTGTATTCAGCGGAAGACATTACCCATCAGGGCCGCCCCAATGGGCCACTTAAAAAGCACCGGGCCTATGGACTTAGTATGCATGGACTTCCTATGCATTGAACCCGATAGCCGCGGCATCGGCAATGTGCTGGTCATCACGGATCATTACACTAGATACGCCCAGGCCTTTCCGACGAAAGATCAAAAAGCCATTACGGTGGCCAAGGTGCTCTGGGAAAAATACTTCATGCATTATGGGCTTCCTCAACGACTACATTCTGATCAAGGAAGAGACTTTAAAAGCAACTTAATAAAAGAACTACTAAAATCTTACATATCGCTAAATCCCGAACTACCCCATACCACCCCGAAGGGGATGCACTGCCGGAACGATTCAACCGCACGTTACTGGACATGTTAGGTACGTTATCGGGAGTAGAAAAGACTGAATGGAGTCGTCATGTGGAAACACTAGTGTACGCTTACAATTGCATGCGACACGATTCCACGGGGTTCTCTCCGTACTTTCTAATGTTTGGCCGAGAAGCTCGAGTGCCTGTGGATATATGGTTGAGAGTCTCCACAGATGGGGTGCATAATACTACTCATTTCCAATATGTACAGCGATTGCAAGAGAATCTACAATGGGCCTATCTGCAAGCCGAGAAATCTACCGAAAAACTGAACGCCGGGAATAAACGGCATTATGATCATAAAGTTAAATACAGAGACATTAAACCGGGTGACGCAGTGCTTCTCCGTAACCTTGGAGTACCGGGAAAACATAAATTGGCTGACCGATGGAGGGAGGGAGTGTACGAGGTAGCCTCACAAATGCCTGGCCTTCCGGTCTACCGCATTAAGGAATCGGAGGGTCGGGTGAAGACCTGGCACCGAAATCATTTGCTCCCTATTCCCCGAGTGGAGGAGGGGGATTTGGAGTGGCCTGCATCCCCGTTGGATGGGGAGATGTCAAGAGAAGAAGACGAGCCAGGGAACTCAGTATGTCAGGAAGATCCACAAGAAGGAACCTCTCAAAGGGGCCCTCAACAGAGAGCACCTCTCAGCGGAGCTACGGGTAAAGGGCTCGGGGAGCGCTCGCCCCATGGGATGGCTCTGGAACATTTGTCACTGGACCCGCTGAGTCCGTGCTTTGTAGCAAGTCCTGATCAATTAGAGACTGTAACCCCCTCGAGATTCAAGACCAAGATACACATTCTCCCAAGGGAGTGACCGAGCAACTGTTAAGGCGAAGTCAAAGGAGTGGGCAACCTCCAATGAGGATGACCTATGATCAGTTTTGGGCACCCCATTATGAGGCTCAGCAGTGGGCTCGCAATCGAGTGAAATCAGTGATTGTGATGTTTAGCGAAATGTACAATCTGATTTAGAGGAAAGAGAATGTTGTTGTTATGCATTTTTCATTATATAATGTTGTACCAGTTTAAAGGTATCATCCAAGCGGGGATGTTGGAATCTACAGGGGGGAGGATGTAGCCGGGACCCGTTTTACCACCATTGGTTGTTGTGGGGTGGGAGAGGCTGCACCTAGGGAACACTCGGATAACGGAGGTTCCGCGTAGAGGGAGCCGCCATGCTAGGGTTGGCGCAGGCGCAGAACTGGTCCGGAAGGAGGTTGCGCATGCGCGGGACAAAGTGAGAAAAACCTGTGAAGGAGGAGAGCTCGGATAGGAGGGAGGTTAGGGATCTACGGGTCTCAGCAGCCCCGCGGGTCCCCGTGACGTACAAGGACCAATCAGGTGCGAGTAAGAGAGGAAAAGGAAGTAGGGGCGTGCATGTTGTGTCAGAGCTGGCTGTAGGAGGAAGGAGGAGCTTCGGTGTAGGGAGGCAGTCCGCCCCCTACCTAGGCCTCATGCCCCAGGCCCAGTTAGGCTCTGAGCCCCAGTAGTGTGAAGCGGAGTTAGGGACTGGCCATAGACAGGTTCCGGATTCCTTTATTGGTCACATAATTGCTACTGGGACAGTTCTAAGTCGGCGGGAAGTCTGGGCTCAGACTCCGCTATCAAGTTGCTGAGTGTCTGGGTGGGATCGCCCCGGACACCTACGGGTGACGTCATCTAAGCCCACGCCGATCCTTTGTGAAGACTGTTGCAGGACCGGGTACTGGAGTGCCCGGCAGGTAAACGTCAAGTGCACCAACGGTACCATCATTCACTCAGGACACGGTGGCTGCGCAGTCACAAACATATACATTCACTGACTCACTTGAGGGTGGGGGGACTTATTACAAGAGGGAACTGGACACGGGTGGGATCACCCGGTGAAGGGAAGGGGAGAGTGAGCGTTCGGCAGGACGCTGAGTGTAGTGTCTCCCCCAAGAGGGACACTGGTTTCTGATAGAATAAGAGATAGGTTGTGTCATTGAGTTGTGCCAGTAAAGTCAAATGGTTAAGGTATATTGCTGTGTGTGTTTATGTACATAAGTTCCTGCGAAGAACCACTTCCCCTCGGGCGGAAGCTGTCGCAGGTGGAGGCGCTGCACCAAGTTATAAGTATTGCACGTACCCCAGGCTCTCCGTGGCAGAGGCTCAGGCCCTGTGAGCTTACAGGTTATACAGCATATGGTAGTGGTCTGTGTTCGCTAGGAACCAGGGCTACACATATATATATATATATATATATATATATAAATAAATAAAATATAGTTAGCAGATGTGTCCACGAAGGTCCCTATAAGTGGACCGAAACGCTGGTTGCAGTGCCCTGTATGTATAATACATTTCTTGGACTTGAATCATCTTTGTGCTGTCTCTTTTACTGGATCCACATCTGCTAACTACATTTATTTTATGTATATATATATGTGCATGTAACCCTTCTACCCCCCCTCCAATCTCAGATAGGGTGTCCTTGGGAATCTAATGCTCATGCTACGTATCTTTGTGTGGTGCATAACTGCTGGCAACAGGGGGCCTGAGTCTCCCACGATGACATGGGGGAGAACAGTACAGGTTTCTGGGGTTGTGCCTCCGTGTCATCGCCTGGTGCAGCGCCTCCATCTCCTGCAGACCCCAGCTGTATGGGGTGAAGTATCTTCAAGAGAATATTCCTTCCCCACCTCCCAATTCACATCACTCTCAGGCAGGAGTATAGGTAAAAGTGCAAGGGCTTTATTGGTCTCTTCTTATTCAGCAGCCAGATCACCCAGCAGGCTGTCTTCCTCCAGGATGTCCCTGACCTCACTTCAGGCCTAGGGCACCGAGAGTGGGTCCAGCTCTTCCCCTATCCTCTAGGCAGGATAGGAGGTATGGGGTGCACTCTCTCACTCGCCATAGGGAGGCCTCAAGCCTGCCAGTCCTGGCAGTTCGGTCTGGATCACCCTTGTCCCTCTCACTCTGGGGACAGACTCAATTAAGTAGGAAGTGGCAGTACATTAAGTAGCTCCAGCAGGCCCCACCCCAGTGACTTCTGATTGGACACAGAGCCTGATGACACTGCCTTCACTGACTCAGTGCACTGCCTGAAGTGGGGAAAAACCATGAGAGCTCCTGGCAAACCTTATGTAGGGATTACTGCCAGGAGGAGGGCAGACCTATAGCCCAAACCACACATGGATATATATATATATAAACATTTTAATATGTGATGCTTTGGGCTCTGATATAACTGGTTGCACGTTTTGTAGAGAGTAAAGTACATTTATCTACAACAGATTTTTGTGTGTTAAGTGCATAATTTTTCTTTAATACCTGTAAATGGGGACCGCAGACCCTGGCAGGTATATAGATTTTATTTTGCATATTTCTTGGGTGGTGTTAGCACATAGATATTATTGCAATCGAGAAGAGGTAAATATTAACTTATTGAAATTACCTTGAGCAGGAGAAAGGTGAGTTGGCTAGAGTAGCCATGTATATTAACCCTGGTTGCATACAGACGAGCCAACGAGTATTCTAAAACTTGCCTTAAACTAGCCAGGTACATGCTGGGTACATTTCAGTGACATTTCTGCAGAGGCTAATGGCCCCTCGGATTAACACAGCATGGGTTCCTGGCAAGTCCCATTCAGTGTTGAATGGGACTGCCAGGGACCGCCGTTTTTTTGGGGGGTTTTTTTTCTGTTAATCCTAACTCGATGGGCCATTTATTTGTCCTGCAGAACTGTGGTGAAATCACACCTCTGCATGTACCTGGGTCTTTTTGGAGATTACCCCAGGTTTGTTTTAGAATTATCGTCGGCATTACAGTAGGTCATGTGCTTACAAGTTTGCTGTACATGACAGATGGTGTATTGGGATGGATTGAGGGGAGATATTGTTCTTTTGAGAGACGTTTATGGAAGATGAAAAGTGAGCCAGCAATAGAGCTGTGTACTGTCGCGGCCGAGTTTATTTGAGCATTTGCCCGGTCTCGGCCGCGACAGTAACGTGGCGCTCGCCGGGATGTCCCGGGCGCGCGCCGAAGCCTCGGAGGAGAGGCCCGCCGATCGGGGCTTCCCCCTCTCCTCACCGGGTCCGCCGGGTCCCGCCGCCGTCCTCACATCCGCGCGACACCAGGGCTGCCTCGGGGAGCCCTGGGCACGCGTACAGGCGGCACAGGCACCCGATGACGCATGACCGCGCATCGGTGATGCTCGGCACGCCGAGGGAGTGCGGCTCGCAAGCCGGGACATATCCCGGCTTCGGAATGAGCCACACTCAAATAAAGTGTGCCGCATGTGTATTAACCTTTGTCCCATATACAGGTCATGTGCTCACAGGTGTACCGTATGTGACATGGGCCATTAGTGTTAGCCACAAATGTAACCCTCTTTGCAGATTAGCACAGACACAGGAAGGGTCTTGACCTGTCACAAAACAATTATTGTATTTTTAACATAATTTCTAACCAATGTTAACCCCTGAAGTACCAGATTGATTAAAATACTTAATGTCCCCCGCCATATATATTACAATTGTATTTTTTTTTAAACTTGTTCTTTATTTGCATTTTTTGTTAAGACCAATGGGGAGTGGGGTACAGAACATAAAGGGGGAGGATGTTACTTTTAGATTACATTGCTTTGTCTCAGGTCAATAACATCGTTTAGTGGGGAGACAATAATGACATCACTGTTGGGACAGCGTCCAAAATAATTAGTACAATAATTTAACTGAAAAAGACTGGGAGAGAGACAATTGTATTTTAATACCAGCTGTTAATGGTTTTGTAGCATCTACTTTTAAAACCTCCCGTAGTTTCAGAAATGCGATGGTCCAGCGCTACAATTCTAATGCGACCACTATTTTTGTGATCAAGTATAAACTTTTAATTGGGCTCTTTGTGCCCTTGGTTATCTCAGATATACTGTATCCGCTGATGCCAACACAAACATCTGAGTGAAATCGAAAAATTGTTTGTGGCGTTACTCACTTTTTTCGGGAAGGTCAGGCCATGAGTTTCATAGAGCCTATGAGCTACAGCACTGCAGTAATAATTATTAGGTTTTATGTCCTTGGTGCTGTGGTATTCTTGTATTGTCTAAATAAGTATTTTGTTTATTTTTTGGAATAAAGGCTTTTAGAGATGTACAAACTTATAACAAATATATTTGCAAAAGTATATTTGAATGATTTACAGTAAGTAACTTGTGGTACATTGGAGCAAAGGCCTTTTGTCAGTATACAAGTACAAATGCATACATAGTTATATAGTTACATAGTTACATAGTATCATAGTTACATAGTTACATAGTAGATGAGATTGAAAAAAGACATAGGTCCATCACGTTTAACCTATGCTAAATTTAGACAACAGATACTTTATCCTATATCTATACTTACTTATTGATCCAGAGGAAGGCAAACAAAAAACCCATTAAGGGAAAAAATTAATTCCTTTCTGACTCCAAGAATTGGCAATCGGATTAATCCCTGGATCAACATCCTTCCCATGTATACTTATTTGGTATATCCCTGTAAACCAGGCATGCACAACATACGGTCCGCCTGGCCTCTCTGTGCATGCGGCCCGCCTGGCCTCTCTGTGCATGCGGCCCATCTGGCCTCTCTGTGTATGCGGCCCACCTGGCCTCTCTGTGCGACCCGCGATAACTCCGGCTGGGCGCCAGTTAATTAAATAAATGTAAAAAAAAAAGTTAAAAAAAAGTTTTAAAAAAAGGGCGGCGCCCCCCCCCCCCCGGGTTTTGCGGTGCGCGAGTCGGCAATGGTGCGTGGGGGCAGCAGCATGAGGAGGATGCGGCAGTGAGTATTTTTTTTTTCAATAGCTGGATGCCGGGGTGCGGGGCTTTAGAGTAGAAGGGATTGGTTGGGGGTCAGTGTGTGTGTGTGTGTGTGTGTGTGTGTGTGTGTGTGT
>WSYH01012220.1:0-19238 GCA_036426205.1 Ascaphus truei | reverse complement strand
GCGCTAAAGAAGCTACAGCCCTCTCTGTATGGCAGAACCTTCACTGTTATCACTGACCATAACCCCCTAAGTTGGTTGCAGAGGGTGTCGGGAGAGAATGCCAAGATCCTGCGCTGGAGCCTTGCCTTGCAAGAATGTGACTTCACCATTCAGCACAAGAAAGGCAGTGAGCATGGGAACGCTGATGGCCTCTCCCGGCAGGGCAATCCCCAAGACCTAATGACTTCAAAAACCCTCAGGTCAGCCCAACCACCAGAGGAGGTGGCCAGGGCAAACCTTGGGCTTTGAGTGGGGGAGGTGTGGCGAAATTGGGGCTAATCAGTGCATTAATAAAGGCAGTGGGCTCGGCTGGTTACCCCTATTTCGTATTGGGGATGAAGGGGTTAATTTTATATGCTGTTCCCCATGTACGCATGTTGTTCACTTTTTGCAGGCTAGTCACTACTGCAGTGCTGGCCAGGGAGGACACACATCACTGAGCACCCAGTGCTTACAGGGGATCGGAGACCTCTGCATAAGCACGCTTATATAGTGTCAGCAGAGGTGAAGGGCAGTATAGAGAGGGAGGTGGAGGAGATGCTGGCCCTAGGGGTAGTTGTACCATCCCAGAGCCCTTGGGCTTGTCCGGTAGTCCTAGTGCCTAAGAAGGATGGGACCACCTAGTTCTATGTGGACTACCGGCAGCTCAATGCAGGGACGGTTTCAGAAGCCTACCCCATGCCCTGCATGGATGAGTTGCTGGATGAACTCGCGGGGGCAAGGTATCTGACGACCAGGGATCTCAGTAAAGGGTACTGGCTGATTCCTTGGACCCAGGAGGCTAGGGAGAAGTCGGCTTTCATCACCCCAAGTGGCCTCTATGAGTTCTTAGTGATGCCATTTGGGATGAAGAATGCACCGGCTACCTTCCAACGCCTGCTCAATCGTTTGCTAGAGGGCATGCAAGGGTTTGCAAGGGCTTATCTGGATGATTTTGCTGTGTTCAGTAACTCCTGGAAATCACACTTAATTCATGTAGCTGCGGTGCTAGCCAGGATTAGGGAGGCAGGTCTCACTTTAAAACCCACCAAGTGCTTAGTAGGGATGGCTGAAGTCTTATACCTAGGGCATAGGGTGGGTGGAGGGCACCTCAAACCAGAACCAGCTAAGGTAGAGGCAGTAGTGCAGTGGTCCACTCCCAAAACCAAGCAGCAGGTCATGGCGTTTCTAGGCACTGCAGGCTACTATAGGAAGTTTGTTCCCCAGTATAGTGCCATTGCTAAACCCCCGACTGACTTGACCCAGAAGCGACAGTCTGTGCTGGTAGTCTGGTCTCCAGCCTGGGAAAAAGCATTTTGCTCATCTGCATGTCTTAGGCAGGTCTGCAACCCCGCCTTTCCCCATTATCACCCAGCATACAGCACTTCCACTGCAGCAAGGGATTCTGGGAAATGACATGCAAATGAGCACACAGTGTCACTTTTTGCCTCAATAACCATTTTTAACATGGTTCCCTATAGGCTTAAGCTTGCTGCATGGTCACAGCTTTGAGCACAGCCAGGGTTAAGGTGCATACCCAGAAAACCACCCACAGACAGCCGTTTCGACCTTGGTGGGTCTCATCAGTGTGGGGTTGATTTTACTGGGAATGCAAGAGAGGCTATGGGATAGGCTAAACCATAATACTGAGTTAAGTTATGGTGAGTAAAAAAAGTGACAAAAACCCTCCACAGGAAAGCAAATATGCAAATATAACTGTATGCTCATCTGCATGTCTTAGGCAGGTCTTTTATATACCACCTTGAGAAAGGTCCCACTGGGGGACCGAAACGTCGGTTTTTGTGTCTTCTATCAAATATAGAACATTTTTGATTTACTTACCTGCGTGCTGTCCCTTGATGTCGTGTTGCAACCGGTATCGTATGGTCTATATATATATATATATATGTCAATGGACACTAAAAGAATTCTTGCATGGTGCCAATGAATATTGATATGTTTACTGAAGTGCACAGTATGGGAAGATATCAGTTTGCCAATAAAATAGAAATGCTACTACTGTGCTGAGTTTACAAATCAACCAGCAGAATATCAGGTGTTGGGTTTTATTGCAGGCTCTGCAGAGCAGTTAATCTCCGGAGATAATCTCTCAAATTCAGATAAAAACAGCAACATGTTTTCTATTTGAAGTGGTAATGACTACACAAGTGGCTATGAAAAATATGCTTAGAGTGGGAAAAAAACTCAATATCTAGGCCTATCTTTATGAAGATGCCTTCCGGTGCCCAAAGACACCTTACAGATGTAGCCAGCTGTCTTCACTTTTCTTTTTAAAATGATATCCTGGCATAGTGCAGTATTATGCAGCAACATTATCACTGAGTCCTATACAAAGTCTGTGATATTCCAACGCATTGCTGGGTATTCTTAGGTGTCTGGGGGAACACCGAGTCCTGCTACATCCCATCCAGGTCATTGGGCCATTGGGTGTCTTCCAGTGCTGGAAGGGGTTATATGGCACTTCATCATAAATATTGGTCTTAATGATTAGAATGGCCCATGTCCCCCACCCCTCCTACCCCACCAAGAAAAGGAACTACATTTAATTTTATCCCTTTACATATGGTTTTCATTTCACAGATAAAAAGTGGTGTTCATAGTTGACAATGAAATGACTGGTAACATGTGTGAATAGCAAGATATAAAAGAAAGAAAAAGAACTCGTCTTAATCACAAAAGCATTTGGCCCATTTATCAATCATCAGAAATACAAAGCACAAAATAGCGCATTATTATTATTATTATTTTTATCATTTATTTATAAGATGCCAACATATTTTGTAGCACAATACAATAGGGTTGGGGACAAAAACAATAAAGTAACACATTCACATACATTGTTACAGCAGGTAAGGAGGACCCTGCCCCAAGGAGCTTACAATATATTAGAAAGGGTAAGGGGAAACATAGGGTACAGGGGGATAAGTTTGGTGTGTTTTGGATGATACAGAGAAGCAAACATCTCACACCCTTTGGCCGCCACCAAAGGCTGCTGAAGAGCAGCCAAAGGGTGTCATCCATCAAAGAAGAAAGGAATCCCAATGGGACGTATTCCATAATAGCATCACGTCTTGGAATTCTTGCAGTATTTCAATGAGAGAATGAGCTCTATCAAAACTGCTGAAAAATAGCAGAACATTCTCATGACAAAGACATAGGGGCCTATGCACCGAGTTCCGATAAGTCACTTATCGCCAAAAAAGCCTAGTGTTATTCAGTAAGCTCTGATAAGTCAGCGATAAGAGGTTTTCGGCAATTTTTTTTCTAAACAATAAATAAATTGACAAAAGCGCGGTGATAAGCCACTTAACACCACATATCGCCAGCTTTTCAAACTCGTGGTATTCCAGTAGCCCGATTAGCTTATCGAGGCTAATTGCGGCTCTAGAATTGAGATTTCCTCTCAAAATCGCCTCGCCAGGAAAAGTTGGCAAGAGGGTGGTGAGAAGTTGCAGATAAGGCGGCGAGACAGGACTTAGAAAAAAAATAGAATTTTTCCTGCATCGGATTGATGCCGGGAGTCTCCGGAGCTGATATCCATTAACATCAGCACCGGAGACCCCCGGCATCAATTAGTACCCCTTTAGGGTACAGATCAATACAGTATTAGCCAGTGTATATTTTTGAAAATGCTTGCTTTGTTTTGAGTGTTATTTTTTCTATTTATGTTTATTATGTGGATGCCACTGTTTGTAATTTTGCTGTCTTGTGTTGTATTTTGTTTTTTTTATTCATTAGCGATTTTAATTAATGATTTCTTTTGTTGGCTCCTGCTTTTAAGTGATATGGTTCCTCCAACATGGAGAACCTTCTTATCAGTAATAGTGCTCAGGATCAGGCTTTTGCACTAACGCTCCTGACTCATAAGTATCTGTGATGGAGAACGCCCTCTTAGGATTTCGTTCTGAAATGTACTCCACCCTGTGCATATACACTGATCACCCTAACTTCCAAACTTGCACCAGATACGTATATCCTCTCATGTATGTTGTGAAAGGTACTTCGGTTGTGCTCGAGCACATAAGCCTTTACAGCTTCCACTAACCATTGTTCCCGGTTGGTGTCAATTTTCACATTAACGGCTCAGGGACATATGGATACTTGAACCCATGAGAGTTCCGGTACTTTTGTACTATATGCCGCTCAGCACGGTTAATCTTAGTGAGCCGGTGACCTTCAGCCTTACCTGGCTGTACCCAGTACAAAGGTTCCTGAATAGGAGGCACATAATGTTCAGAAACATTACCCATAAGCTGTATATGACCTGCTATAATGTCTGCTTCTATTCTCCTCATCTCTCAGGCAGCCTCTTCAGGACTAAACACTCCTTCCGCCCACCAATCATGCACTATGGTCTCCGTTTCGAGCAAAAACCTTATACGGTCCATAAAGGGTACATATCCCTGAAACCTAGGATGCCACTATGGTAGGGAACTAACAGACTTTGCTACAGCAAACCCTGTCTGTGAGGTAGTGTTGGTGGAAGTAGAAGTATCAGATGTGACACACATAGCATAATGACTAAGTCCACTATTTACACTGCATACATCTACATCATCAATAATATCATTATCATCGGTCAACATCGTATTCCCGTAAGACCAGTCTTTCAAGTCTGAAGAGGGAACATGAGACTTAGAGGCCTGCAGGCTCCTCTTTTTAGAGTAACGTTCTCTCACAGCTCTATCAGCTTCCCCAGGCAGTAACCCACACTGAGACAATCGGGTAGAAGGGGTTTTCTGGTCAGAAGAGTGGCAAGACGCCTGGAACCCAGCCATACTGGTCGAAGGCATAGGGTATCATCCAAGTCCTGGACAGTTACATCCCCAGGACCCGATACTAAAGTTATGCTCAATATTGGTTGAGCAGCAATAGGTTTTGGCCTTGGTGTGGAACTTTGCAAATATTCCTGGTACTGGGCCAGAAAAGCAGGGTTAGGCACATCCGGACAAACAGAGATCGATCATATTTTTGGGCCACTTTCAGGCTAGCCCTCCATTCACTCATGGAACGAATGAACGCCATCGGAGGAACAGAAGGGTAGCGGTACTCACCGGAGCGGGAATCGAAGACCTCATCCGCCCCAGCAGTCGCCAGTTGTTCGCCATCACCTCCGGCAAGTCGATCGGGGTCCTAGAGCACGTCCACATCCCGCATTGATATCCGGTCATTGCTTAGAGGTGGAATCTTTGTCTTTGTCGACTTCTGCCACGTGGACGTCGGAATCGGAAGGCACCTCCATCGGTACCGGAGAATCACTGATTAGGGCTCTGGTCCCCTCCACTATGGGTAGGCTCTTCCGCCTCATATCTCATGGTCACAGTCATTGTCAAAGGACTCTGCTGTCGAGCAGAGTCGCTGGCACCATTCGGTTCATCTCCAGTCTTGGCTGGCATAATCAACAGTGGACGAAACACCACCGAAGACCGACGGCTACTAGTGCAGCACGAGGGTAGGGACACATCCGGACCTGAAATCAACGCGGTTCTGCTCCGCAGACCCTCTGCTCACGTACACTAGTAATAAAATGTAAATTTAAAAAAAAAATTTGGGGCGAGATTTGTGCAGAGAGGCGTCTCTCTCTCTCTGCAGCAGAAAGAACTCGCCGGGTGAGCCCTTTTCAGAGGGGTGATCTTCACGTTGCCGGCGACTCGCCATTTTTGCAAATGTTGCTATCACTGGTAATCGGGACTTTCTGCATACCGTGGTAGCAACGCTGTAAAAAAATGGAGATTTAAAAACCCTGGTGATTTTTTTTTCTGTTGGAGCCTAGTGCAGTATAGCTTTAAAGCAATGTCCACAACCAGTGTGATACGGTATACTGTATTCTCGGTTTGCTAGGCATTTCCTCATTTAACTCATGTAACTCATTTACAGTGCCTAGCTGAAAGCTAACATGATTCATGTATTACTTTTCAATAATTTAAGATGTTCTCCTATGTAGTTACCAATTTTATTTCTTGAATGCTACTACAATTTCAAAACTAATATAACACTCCAAAGGAATAAATAATGCCACACTGTGATAAGTCTGTAAAATATACACCCTAGATCAGGAGTGGCCAACTCCAGTCCTCAAGGGCCGCCAACAGGTCAGGTTTTTTGGGTATCCCTGCTTCAGCACAGGTGGCTCAATCAGTCACTGCTTCATCTCAGGTAGTTGAAACAGTCCCTGCTTCAGCACAGGTGGCTGAAATAGGGACTGATTTAGCCACCTATGCTGAAGCAGGGATATCCTTAAAACCTGACCTGTTGGTGGCCCCTGAGGACTGAAGTTGGCAACCCTTGACCTAGATGGTATCTCATGTTTTTTTTCTATCTTGTAGCACTAGCATGTCAAACTCAAATGCTAACAAGGGCCAAATAAACAAGGTTTAAGTCTAGGTGGGCCGCAAAAAAAAATAAATTAAATTTTCATAGAAACGTAGGTTTATTTCGAAAAGTTGTGTGTGTGTGTGTGTGTGTGTGTGTGTGTGTGTGTATATATATATATATATATATATATATATATATATATATATATATATAAAACTGGTGGTGGCTGTGAGAGTCTCCGGTAGGTTGTTCCACTTTTGGGGTGCACGGTAAGAGAAGGAGGAGC
Organism: Ascaphus truei; assembly: GCA_036426205.1. Lineage (NCBI taxonomy): Eukaryota > Metazoa > Chordata > Amphibia > Anura > Ascaphidae > Ascaphus > Ascaphus truei. Next base: position 12,598 of record WSYH01012220.1, on the reverse strand, counting down.
AGCCGGCTTCTTTGTTGAGCCTTGGGACCATGAACAGTCTTTTAGAGTCATATCAGAAATGATAAGTGCTGCATGTGGTAGGGGGGAGGAGCTTGTTCAGATAGATGGGCAGCTTGCCCAGAAAGTATTTGAAGGCAAGGCAGGAAAGATGTACTTTGCACCTAGACTCTAGTGATGACCAATTACCAAAATGAAATACAATATAATAAAATAAAACACAGTCCCACAGTGGTTTGACTCCCACTTAACATTCGGGATGCACATTGATACCCTGACATCCAAAACCTATACCAAACTAGGTGTATTTTACAATACTGCTAGTCTGCTGGTCAGAAAGCGTATCGCACAGCAGATGCTAATGCCAATTATCAACTATGGAGACATAGTATACGACTCGGCACCCCAAACCCATCTTGGCAAACTTGACACCCTCTACAATTCAATATGCCGTTTTGTTCTCCAATGCAATTACAACACACACCACTGCGAGATGCTTAAAGAACTAGATTGGTAATCACTTGAGTCTAGATGCAAAGTTCACCTTTCCTGTCTTGCCTTCAAATACTTTTTGGGAAAGCTACCAATCTATCTGAACAAGCTCCTCACCCCTACCACATGCAGCACTTATTATCTGAGATCAGACTCCAAAAGACTGTTCATGGTCCCAAGGCTCAACAAATTATCCGGCTGTTCCTCCTTCTCTTACCGTGCACCCCAAAACTGGAACAACGTACTGGAGCCTCTCACAGCCACCACCAGTTTAAGTTCTTTCAAAACTAAAGCTGTCTCAAATTTTAATCAGGTTTGTAACTGTTACATACACCTATAATATATATTATCTCTTACTCTGCATGAAATGTCTTGTATATAATGTATACCCTGTTCACTTATATAACTATTGTACTTATTACTTACAGTATTGTAATCATGTATTATTTTTCATCTTAACTCTATGCTCAGGACATACTTGAAAACAAGAGAACTCTGAATATAATACTTCCTGGTAAAACATTTTATAAATAAATAACTCTTCTCATTGAGAGAGGAAATGGAGCCAAGAAACTGGGTGATGTCAGTCAGGGACTGTAGAGGGGCTTTAGGGGGGTGGTACTGATGCAGCCACGAGTATCCGAACACTTGCCTGGGAAAATCTGGGGCAATACCCCAGTAATGCTGCGACATGTCTGTCACATTTCTGCAGACAGACTAATGGCCCATCGGATTAACACAGCGGGGGTCCCTGGCAGTCCCATTCAAACTGAATGAGACTGCCAGGGACCCCCGCTGTATTAATCCGATGGGCCATTAGTCGGTTTGCAGAAATGTTACAGAAATGTTGCAGCATTACTGGGGTATTGCCCCAGATTTTCAAAGGCAAGTGTTCGGATACTTGTGGCTGCATCTGTAGATGCCAGCAAGCAAGATGGGGTTAGAAAAGGGGAGGCAGATTTTGCCATCTAGGATTTCAAAAGAGGGTGGGCTTGGGGGACAATTTAACAGTGTAAATTGTAAGGTGTCTGCAATATAAAATAACACGCCCCTTTCCTTTGTTGCTGGTGAAATTTCCTTTCCTCCAACCTTAAGGGATGGCCCCGAGTCCTTTGTACTGCCCGTGGGATGAATAGTTCTTTTGAAAGCTCCTTGTATTGTCCCTGAATATATTTGTATATAGTTATCATATCCCCTCTTAGACGCCTCTTTTCTAATGTAAATAAATCCAATATAGCTAGCCTCTCCTCATAAGTTAGAATGTCCATCCCCTTTATTAATTTGGTGGCTCTTCTCTGCACTCTCTCTAGTTCCATAATGTCTTTTCTTAGGATTGGTGCCCAAAATTGTACTCCATATTCAAGGTGTGGTCTTACTAATGCTTTGTAAAGGGGCATAATTATGTCTACTTCCCTTTCATCCATTGCCCGTTTGATGCAAGATAAGATCTTGTTTGCCTTTGCAGCTACTGCATGACACTGGGCACTATTGCTAAGCCTGCTGTCTACAAGCACTCCTAACCCTTCTCCATCAAGGATTCCCCCAATATATCTCCATTTAATTTGTAAGTCGCCTTTTTATTCTTGCATCCCAAATGCATAACCTTACATTTATCTGTATTAAACCTCATTTGCCATTTACCTGCCCACGTTTCGAGTCTCTCCAAGTCCTTCTGAAGAGAAATTTCATCCTGCTCTGATTCTATTACCTTACACAATTTAGTATCATCAGCAAAGATGGAGACTTTGCTCTCGATCCCAACCTCAAGGTCATTAATAAACAAGTTAAAAAGCAGGGGTCCCAGTACCGATCCTTGAGGTACTCCACTCACGACTTTAGCCCAACCTGAAAAAGTTCCATTTATGACAACCCTCTGTTGTCTGTCCTTTAACCAGTTTTCAATCCAGGTGCATATATTATTACTGAGTCCAATTTTCTTTATTTTGTACACCAACCTCTTGTGTGAAACCGTATCAAAAGCCTTTGCAAAATCTAATTAGACCACATCAACTGCATTACCCTGGTCTAAATTCCTACTTACCTCCTCAAAGAAACAAATAAGGTTAGTTTGGCAAGATCTATCCTTCATAAATCCATGCTGACTATTACTAATAATTTTGTTTTCCATTAGGTATTCCTGAATATTATCCCGTATTAAACCTTCAAGTAGTTTCCCTACTATTGAAGTCAGGCTTACAGGTCTGTAATTCCCTGGGTGTGATCTAGTTCCCTTTTTAAATATAGGCACCACATCTGCTTTACGCCAATCTTGTGGTACTGAGCCTGTGGAAATGGAGTCCTTGAATATTAAATATAATGGTTTTGCTATTACTGAGCTTAACTCCTTGAGAACTCTTGGATGTATGCCATCGGGGCCAGGTGCCTTATTTACTTTAATTTTTTCAAGTCGCTTATGAACTTCTTCCTCAGTTAACCAATTGGTCATTACTCCTTGATAAAGGACACTCGTGTCTGAAACGCGTGGGGGGACTTTTTCCACCTACAGGTGTGATGAATTTTTGTACCTGTGCTGAATAAATAGAATTTTATTTTATACCACCTGACTCCCTGGCAGTGCGCTGTATTCTCTTTTTTTCTCTACCTCCACATGTTAAATAAAGATCAATAGCTGATTGGCTTAATTTGATAGAGGGGTTCCAATCAAACAAACATAGTGTGAGGAAATAAAATCAGAAATTAGTCCATTGTATTTAGTATGCATCCAGGTTTAAGGATATTAAAAGATGTAGAGAGCATCCACAGATGATAACGCCAGTATTAACTCCATAGACGTGTAGAACGCCAGTGCATCAGAAAGACAAGTCCTTAGTGTATTCGTAACATCTGCAGTTGAGAAGCTCCCAATAATCTGTATAACACAATAAAGTTACCCTAATAGGGTTTAAGGGACTAGTACTTAATGCCACAAGCACCAATAAAGAATAGTACAATAAATGTCCCATATAGTGAGAATGAAGGGGTATGGCAACCCACAGGTATAACTCACTTTTGAATTGCAGAATCCAGGGGAGTTTTCTTCAGCAGGAATAAATAGCGTGCAGTCCACCAGTAACAGGAGCAGGAACAGGAGAAAAAACAGCAGTGCACTGCCAAGAAAACCAGGAGAAGGCTCACGGCAGCAGAAGCAAAGATTTATTTATGCCATAAAAAGATTCTCTCTCTCTCTCTCTCTCTCTCTCTCTCTCTCTCTCTCTCTCCTCCCCCCCTTACCCCCTCCCCGGGGTTCACTGCCAGGCCATTGGGCAGAATAGTTGTTATTTGTTATTTATATGTTTGTCACGTGTATTACTGCTGTGAAGCGCTATGTACACTAATGGCGCTATATAAATAAAGACATACATACAAAATATCTGTCGTCTAAATTTAGCGTAGATTGAGCTTGATGGACGTATATCTTTTTTCAACCTCATATGTAACTATTTTTATGAATATAACAAAAAGAGAAAGGAAAAAGTCCCCAAATTAGCACTCAGGTTACCACAAAATTAACACAATTTATTAGAAAAAATAGTTAAAAAAAGGCCTGTTTAGAAAAGAACTTGTAATTGTCCCACAGGGAACAGCAAATAATAACCCTACAGTAACTGCATGGATACACATGATACCCAAACTGCAAATAGGGTGGGGCAGATAGTATAGCAAAGTATATACAATACAAAGGAAAATTCCTCTACATTGTCCTGACTGGCAGGTCACACTACACACAGTGTGAGATACAGTAACATGACCAGTACAAAGGTGGAACAAAATCTGCCGCGAATAACACCTATTTAAAATCACAGGCAGAACATGAAACACAGACAGAGCTCAGTGCACATCCAGTGAAACTTATACATGGTACAGTGCCTAAATATATATATGTATAGATATCTATTAAATAAAATGGTCTTTTAGTTTAACATTTTGGCCAAAGTGTTGTAAGCCCTTGAGCCCCTACACGGCAGACCACATCTCAAGGGTACCTAACACTAATATAAATTCTTAATAATCTGTGCAATACCAGGAAGAATGATTTATAATAAATCTGTCAAAATTTTTGCATAGTTCTAAGTCTGATTGAAGCTCTTATTAACCTGTACATTACCAGGAAAAGCACTCTGTATTAGATTTGTCGCAATCAAACTGCAAGCGAGCAAGTTCCCCTGAGAGTGGGAGATGCAATGGAGTGAGCTTTTAACCATTTAAATGTGGGAGGGGGTGAGCTTCAATTAGGTAGGAGGAGCCACCCTCCAATCAGCTAAGACCAGCTGAACAAGAATTGTAAAACGTACAGAACACCTAACCTGAACCTGAACATTAGTGTGAAGCAAGAGTAGCTGCTCCAGTGATACCAGAATAAAGTAGAGTAATGTTGCTGGAAATGGTGTGCAAAAATGTCCGACAGGGTTAAGCGTGTCTGTTATATCAGCACAAAGACTGATATTTGTAAAAGCCGAGGCAATGGTGATAATTCCAGCCTGGAGAATCCTAAATTACATCAAGAGAAAAACAAGTACCTTACAAATTCCATGTTGGCCAGCACTTCCACCACCGCTTTCATCTTCACATCTTCTCTCTTGTCTGTAGCCAGAGGTCTAGTGGTGGTGCATGACAAAACTGGATGGATTAGGGGCCAATACAACTTTTTATGAGTGTATGAGTTTTCCAGATTACAAAGGGCCTAATGTCCATTGTTTCCTGATTTATTTAATAATGCAAACATGTGGAACTATCTTTCCTCTGTAGAACTGAGAATTTACCTCCACTCGCAGAGGACCCGGCTTTAATCCGTCTATGTTCATTATATGGGGACACTTGCTTTCTATACTGCCTTCCCTATCTTAATTCACCCCAAACCACTTCAATACAATTTTGTATGAGACCAAGAAGAAGAAAAAAGGGAATGGAAAAAGGAACATCCAACAACAATTTAGGGATAATACTAATTTAATGGGGGCAAATTTCTAAGGTGGAAAACCCTAAGCCACCTGATAAGAATACCGGGACAAGAACACAGAAGACACTGCACCCCGGTGAGATATTAGAATGAGAATAGAGTACAAAATGGTACAATATAGAAACATATTAGAGCCAAAGCCAAATCACATTAGTTACAACATACCCTTGGGGTGGGGACTGGCATAACGTTTTGGGGTGCAGCCCCTTCGTCAGATGTCAGATGTGATCCTTCTAACAGCAATTGAAGCACCAGCCAGCACAGTAAACAAATACCAACAAAGACACCATCCCATTCTTCCCGACATCACGACAATTTTGTATGTGAATACTGATATTTCTTCTGCTTGCTGGGTGCAACTAACCAATAGATATACACAGTGTTGTCTCTTGCAAACATAGCTTCGTGAACCCACATATGCCATCAGTTTTCCCACTGGCCCTTTTTAAAGGAGGCAGAATTCAGGTGTGAAAATGGAAAGTAACAAATGAATCCATGTAAAATACTATGGGGCCTGTTCTATAAACCTCGATAACCCACTTATCAAGGCTTTCCAGCCAAAATGCCTACAGCTATTCTGTAAGCCTCGATAAGTGGGCGATAAAGGCATGAATCGTCAATTTTTGCTGCCGTCCAAAACAGATCGCCAGGTGAGCGGCGATAAGCCACTTATCGGCAGGTTCTGAAACTCGTGCAATTCTAGAGCCTCGATTAGTTTATCGAGGCTAATCGCGGCTCTAGAATGCCGATTTTCTCCCAAAATTCTCACGCCAGGAAAAGTTGACGTGAGGCTGGGGAGAAGCTGCTGAGAGGCGGCGAGAGAGGACTTAGAAAAAAAATGCTTTTTTCCTGCATCAGATTCATGCCAGAGGTCTACAGAGCAGATACCCATTAATATCAACACCGGAGACCCCCGGCATGAATCCCATGCAATAAAAATGCATTTAAATGCATGTTAATAACGCTAAGGTAATGAAGGGGTTAACCCCTCCCGCTACCACCCGGTAGGCCTAAACATTCATCTTTGGGGCTACTACCCCCTTCACCCAATCCCTCTACCCACAATAAACAAAAATACACACAACGGCACCTACTACCCACCTCCTCTACCCCCAACAACCCGCCCCCCCGCCCCCCGCCCCAACACAGAGTACAATAATGGGCATAATAACTATTATCCAGATAATAGCTCATTTGCCCATTCAAAATCAAACATTAGCCAGCCAGCATAAATAAAGTAAATACAACTTTCTACTTAACCCTGCCATCATGAAGGGAGTCCTCATCGGCATACTCCAGGCCCATGTCCTCCGTGGGCAGCAAGAGTACATGAAAAAATACAATCTAAAGGCTCCTAACCCCTTAATCACATTAGCAATTAATAACGCTATAGTAATTAAAGGGTTAACCCACCCTACCCCCAACTTGTGGTTAACCCCTTAATTGTATTAACGGCTAGCCGCTAAGGTGCTGAAGCTGTTTTAATAAAAAATGTAATACAAGTGTACATGAGCAGGGGGTCTCCGTAGCAGAACCGCGTTGATTTCAGGTCCGGTGACCCCCTGCTGCCTGAGATACAGGCCCTGTTATGGGGTGCCGGTATCTCCTATGCATTTAAATGTCTAGCGTCACGTGACCGTGGGATTTAAATGCATAAGAGATACCGGCACCCCATAACAGGGCCTGTATCTCGGGAAGCAGGGACTCCCCGGACCTGAAATCAACGCGGTTCTGCTCCGGAAACCCCCTGCTCACGTACACTAGTATTACAAATGTTATTAAAACCCTGCGATCGCTGGTGAGATATGCGCAGGGAGAGGCGGCTCCCTCTGTGCAGCTCTCTATGCAGCTGGGTCAGATCGCGGCAGGTCGCCGGGTGAGCCCTTTCGAGAGAGGCGAGCATCACGCCGCCGGCTCCTAGCCAGTTTTGGGCATTTTGCTATGGCAGGTACTCGAGGCTTTCTGAATGCCGTGATAGCCAAGCTCAAAAAACTGGCATCGTAACTGGCCAAGCGATTTTCTTTAATGAGTCTACTAGACTGGGCCCCTATATGTTTAGAAATTATTGTATTATATAATGTTCACTAAACAAAAGCTTCTAATATAACTTCACTTTTCTTATAACTAAGAGAAACATTGGAATTGTAGTTCTCTGGCGAGATAAAAACTGTTAGTTTGAGTATTAACATCTCTATAAATAGCATTCAGTGAAATACAACGAGCCCTCGATACATTCATTATTCATACTGAGAGAATATAAACAGATTGCATATTTTAATAATTAACTTAGAATCCTAAATTAATGGTGGTATATAATTATCTTGCTTAATGTCTTGCTTCTTTTGCTTCAGCTGGAGCAAGTTCCTCATCAGGACAGTTACCCAACGTTTGGTCAACTCAGTAACCATCATATTCAGTTTGAGTTTCCTCGATGGCAGCGTTCAATCATAGCCAATTTACCTACAATGGCAACGTTCGTTGAGCAGTACAATTGATGACTCTTATGTTATGAATAGAATATTCAAAGCAGCCAAGAAGTCTCAACACCCGAAAATGGCCATTCAGCCCGGAAACACATCTCTCCGTATTCATTAAACGTTTCTTGCATGTGTAAACTGTGCAGTTGAAAGTTCCAGCAGCACTATTTCCTGGAGAAAGCAGATTCTATGTAGGATGAAATGTCTTTTAGCGATGCTGCATTAGAATTCTTCATAGATTAAATGATTGTGTTCAGAGCATTTGAAAACCTCCAGGAAGAAACCCATGAGGTTTTGAAAGGTTTGTACACTGCAATTTAATCCATCAAGCACTCTACTCTTCTGCTAAAATGTATCACAACATACATCGGATGTCTAAATTCGGCATCGTGTTTGTTGGGGTAGTGATTAGGTTTTGGCTTGCCAAGTCTGTGCAATATGCAAATTTGTATGTACAGTAAATAAACCAATCTCGCAAAATGATGTGTTCACACAATATTCAATGACCTGCAGAATAAGAACTCATAGCTAAAATATTGCACATTTATCTCACCTTCCTTCGGGCTCACTAGACTAATAATTTGCATATATACTTATATCATGGGAGGATATTGCATAGAAGGGGCGAAAGGTGAACTCACACACAAACACATTGAAGATGCCGTATGTCAGTGATGTGTTATTAGGTTGAAGCTTAGTGGTTGATGACACTGAAAAATCTTTTTTAATATTTGAATAGATATATGGTCCATTGTGCTTTCCGTAGACTTCTCCCAGGACGCTGGTTCCCCCAGTTCCCCCAGTCTGACGCTGTATGCACCAGGGCCACCAGAAATCAGATACCATCAGCTGTTCTGAGGGAGCGGTGCTTCCATACTTTGGTTGGAAGAAGGGCGTGGGTGTCCCGTTAAATATACCCAAGGCTCGTTTATCTTGGACATTTTGCTCTCATGCACCGAGGAGGACCCGGTGTTCACTCAGAGATTGACGGACGATGGTATTGTTCATCATTTTGTTGTTATTAGAATGTCTACTATTATTTTACTTTTTAGGGCTCTTAGCGCTCCTTGTTTGTCTCTTACATTGATCTAGCAATTCAGTTGTGAATCAAGGTATATTGGACACAGGTGCCTTTTATCGGCAGTAGAGAAGCCATGTGATGATGTCACAGCAGCTGTTCGCCACAGGGCCCGGACAGATAAACGTAAACCCTGCACATGAGCCTTTACACTTGTGTGCCAGATTATTAAAATATTGAATATTTTAATGGTCCTATAATGACTTTGAGTAATATCAAACAATAACTAAATATAACTTGTATTCTCTCGCTTGCTCCATTTTCTTGACACCTAAAGTACTCTTTCCTGCTCACTCCACTGAAACAGCCCTCACTAAAATAACTAATGACCTCCATGCTGCCAAAGACATAGGTCATTACACTCTGCTCATATTACTCTCCTTCACATTCTCCATACTCTTGACATTCATAACAAAGCTCTACCTTGGATCTCCTCTTACCTCTCCCATCGTACTTTCAGTGTCTCTTTTGCTAACACCTCCTCCTCTATCAATATCTCTGTGGGGGTACCCCAGGACTCTGTCCTGGGACCCCTTCTTTTTTCTCTTTACATACTCTCTCTAGGGGAGATGTGTAGATCGCCAGTGCATCAGGAAGACAAGTCCTTAGTGTATTCGTAACATCTGCAGTTGAGAAGCTCCCAATAATCTGTATAACACAATAAAGTTACCCTAATAGGGTTTAAGGGACTAGTACTTAATGCCACAGGCACCAATAAAGAATAGTGCAATAAATGTCCCATATAGTGAGAATGAAGGGGTATGGCAACCCACAGGTATAACTCACTTTTGAATTGCAGAATCCAGGGGAGTTTGCTTCAGCAGGAATAAATAGCGTGCAGTCCACCAGTAACAGGAACAGGAACAGGAGAAAAAACGGCAGTGCACTGCCAAGAAAACCAGGTGGAGGCTCACGGCAGCAGAAGCAAAGATTTATTTATGCCATAAAAAGATTGGACAAAGGTCCCCCCTAGCCCCACCTAGCCCCTAGCTCTTGAGAAAGGGCATAGAGCCCGAAACGCGTAGGTGGTTACTTGTTGGGGCTAAGGGGGACCTTTGTCCAATCTTTTTATGGCATAAATAAATCTTTGCTTCTGCTGCCGTGAGCCTCCTCCTGGTTTTCTTGGCAGTGCACTGCCATTTATTCTCCTGTTCCTACTCTCTCTAGGTGACCTAATCTCTTGAGTTCAAATATCACCTCTATGCTGATGACACACAAATTTACTTTTCTACCCCTGACCATACACCTGCTGTACAGACTAAAGTTTCTGAATGTCTCTCGGCTATATCATCCTGGATGGCCCTCTGCCGACTTAAACTTAACATGGCAAAAGCAGAGCTCCTCATACTTCCCACCAAATCCTGGCCCTACTACCTCCTTCCACATTACTGTTGGAAGTACTATCATTCACCCAGTAGCCCAAGCACGCTGTCTAGGGGTCACACTCGACTCCTCTCTCGTCTCACATTCAAAAGGTAGCAAAAAACTGTCCTTTCCTGTTGCTCGTCTGAAAAAACTCTGACACAGACCCTCATTCTCTCCCGTCTCGACTACTGTAACCTCCTGTTGTCTGGCCTTCCTGCCTCTCACCTGTCTCCCCTACAATCTATCCTAAATGCTGCTAAATCACTCTACTCTTTTCAAAATCTGGCTCAGTATCTCCCCTGCTTAAATCCCTCTCCTGGCTTCCTATCAAATCCCATAGCTAGGGTGAAGGAGGGTGAGGTGATGGTGGGAGCTGTGAGTCTTCCAAATGGCGGGGTAAGCTTGTTCACTTGGGCTAGCTAGAACAGGAGAAAAAACGGCAGTGCACTGCCAAGAACACCTTGAGAAAGGGCATAGAGCCCGAAACGTGTAGGTGGTTACTTGTTGGGGCTAGGGGGGACCTTTGTCCAATCTTTTTATGGCATAAATAAATCTTTGCTTCTGCTGCCGTGAGCCTCCTGGTTTTCTTGGCAGTGCACTGCCGTTTTTTTCTCCTGTTTTAACTCCATAGACACTTATGTGTCACTTTGGGGTGACACGGCCAAATCCTTTTTGATTGACCCCCGTGGTCCCTTTTTTTTGAGGTCGACTAATGTGGTAGCTGTAGAGGTATGCTCCCCAAAACAGTTCTCTCTTGTTCTAGCCAAAGACTGAATCTTTCTCGCGGCTATTTTCCTTGTGAGGAATCTGGTTTGGGCCATGGGGCCACAGTAGTATGACTATATTGCAATTGCATTTCTCAGTCGTAATTCTGTTCTTCTTTCCTGAATTTTGTGGAAAGCCGATTATAGGATGGAGATGGCATTGCGGGTGCGCTTATACTGTAGCAACGCACTGCTTGCTTGGTTGTGACGTATGACCTAGATCTGGTTGAGTCACACAAGCAGCTTCTTTCATTTTTTTGTAGCATCTTTGCTGCAGATACTTCCTATCATTTGACTGGAGCAAAATGAAACACTGCTTCAATTGTTCATAATTTTTTCTTTGACGTTGCATTCTCCATATGGATTTGAGAAGGCAGGCTGCTTTATTCTGGCTATTTAGCCGACAAGTTTTCATTCCTCTGTAGGCAGCCTGTATGGTGAGCGCTGCAGAGCATTTGCGCAGATATATTTCTCTTTCCAACTTCGTTTGGACAAGAGCTTTGTAGTACTTCTGAATTACTCTGCTGCTTTTCTCCCTCTTTAAGAATTTAGCTCATCAGCGAGAGAATCCTGTTTCTGAAGCTTGTTCTGAGCGTGCATCAACGCATTCTTCATGATATTTTGGAGCGCTGCGGATTTCTTCGCTCGGGCCGCAGCTGCTTGGCTCAGTTCCTGGATCTTCTTGTGCTCCCTCTTGTACCGAATCACCTGGCCTCCAAGCTTGACCTCGAGCGATACTCTGGTGATGCTCAGGGTAGCCTTCAGTTTCTCATGCTGCTTTGCGACGACCGACTGAGCAATCAGACGTTCCTGCAGCACTTGTACTTCTTTAGCAGCCTGCAAATTTTCTTCCTGCAGAGATCGCTGCTTCTCTTTGGCAATTTGTAGGTACGCACGCAGACCTTGCAGTTAGTTCTGCAGTAGGTGCTCTGCTTGTGTGCGTTGCTCCCATGCTTCTAACGTTCATATTCAAATAGTTTCATCCTTTTTTCTAGCTCATTAAGCTTTTCATTCTTTTCATTGACGTGGTCAGTCAAATCAGAATTTTCTGCTTTCAGCATTGTATTTTCTCTTTTTATAGTCTCTGTAATAATCAGGGCCTCCTTGTAATCCTCCTTCCATTTACGCACTTCTGAGTTGAGACTCACGGTCTCCTGGTGTGAGACTTTTATCTCTAGGTTGAGGGTGTGAAGTTCATTCTGAGAGACTTTAAGATCCATGCTAACACTGTAGACAGCTTTTTGAGAGATATCCAGCTCCTCAGCGAGACTGAAGTTCCTTTTTGGAGACTTCCAATTCTGTGCGGCAACGGCTGATCTCTTGGTGTGAGGCATTCAGTTCTATACGGAGAGTGTAAACCTCATTCTGAGAGACTTCCGCCTCTCTATGGCAAGTATGACCCTCTTGCAGAGAGAGGCTAATCTCTTTCAGTGCCTCCTCATACTTCTGTTTCAGATTAGCAATCATT
>WSYH01012219.1:0-19240 GCA_036426205.1 Ascaphus truei | reverse complement strand
GGTATGTTCCTGATGTTCAAATCCTGTTTAAAAGACTGACTCTGGCCTTGTAGAATTGATATAAGTATGTTCCTGATGTTCAAATCCTGTTTAAAAGACTGACTCTGGCCTTGTAGAATTGATATAAGTTAGTATGTTTGAATTTAAAAAGTTTTTTTTTTCCCTCTTAACTCTGTGCTGTTAATTGACCAACTGGAAGAAGCTGATTGATTGGGGAGGGTCATGTGACTGTTTTAGCTGTATATAACAAACACCTCTCCTGCAATTGGCAGGAACTACAATTGGCATTAGACAGTGAGGCATTTAAAGTGAGCTTTTTAAGTGATAAATACAGTTAGACTATAGTTTGACTAGAGGTGACTGGGGACTGGATCTAATGCACACTCTTTTACTCAAGACAACAAACAGTAAGCTATTCAGATCACACTATGATCCCAAGCTTGCTAACCTGCCTATTTCAACCCCCCACCCCTTTACAACTTATTTACTGCAGTCTCTCCCAAAACTGACTGCACAATACACTGAAACCCTGAACTGACTCTAGCATTGCAATACAGCGAAACATTTGACAAGGAACAGGCACACACCTGCTGTTTAGTCTGCTCACACTCACTCTGCTCACAACAGCTCCTTGCAGCACTGCCTACCTCTGGCATCATGAACCTGCTATGTATTTTAACTTTTTTCTTTCTCCTGGCCTCATGGAGATGTTACTCCCTCTATCCACTACAAACTCCTCCATCCTGGCCCACACCCAACATCACCATACACCCTGGACTACTCAAAAGCCTTGCACTATCTACGGAATGTTGGTGGAGAACTCTAAAAACCAGCACACCAACCACTGCTCACTCTAATGGAAAACACCACAAATTTACAACTTGCAAACAACTACCCAAATTTCTACTCATACTATTACTCTCTTTAGCAGGTGATATTGAAGCTAACCCAGGTCCTCCCATTTCAGCTCTGTCCCATGCCCCTGAGAATTCCACCTTTAAATTCCAAAAAGGCCTATCTGTCGCCCATATAAACATCCGGAGTCTGCTGCCCAAACTGGATGAACTAAGGGCATGGTGCCTTATGCATAAACTCAAAGCCATCGTTCTTACAGAAACATGGCTATCCCCCAAAACCCCTGATGCAAATATTGCTATTCAGGGATACTCCATTTTTAGGAGAGATAGGTCAAAGAGAGGAGGAGGGGTGTTATTTTATATTGCAGACACATTACAATTTACACTGTTAAATTGCCCACCAAGTCCACCCTCTTTTGAAATTCTAGTTGGCAAAATCTGCCTTCCCTTTTCTAAGCCCATCTTGCTTACTGGCATCTACCGCCCCCCTAAAGCCCCTCTACAATCCCTGACTGATATCACCCAGTTTCTTGGCTCCATTTCCTCTCTGAATGAGAAGAGTGAGCTGCTAGTTCTTGGGGATTTCAACATCAATTGGCTTGACCCTAAAAACCACAAAATCCAGATACAACTCAAGTCACTTAACCTATCACAACTCATTTCCCAACCCACACGGATAAACCTGAAATCGCATAACCACTCCTTGCTAGACTGGATTCTCTCCTCAAACCCCAGCAGAATCCAATCCTCTGGCATCCTTCCTGATATTTTCAGTGACCATGCAATAGTGTACTGTGTAAGGAAAATTAAACCGCCCCATTCAAGCCCTAAAGTTCTCCTCACTAGAACATTTAAAAACTTTAACCCACAACAGTTTCTGGATGACCTTACCAACTGCCCATGGCACAGAATCGATTTAATTCCCGACCCCGATTCTGCGCTTGACTATTTCCAATCCGAGTTCTTAAAACTCTGCGATACCCATGCTCCACTACGCAAAATAAGGGTACGGGGGGCCCACCTTCCATGGGTTACACCTGACCTTATAGCACTCTACCAGTTCAGGGATGCCTTGTGGAAAAGCTACAAAGTAACTGGCACTACCAAGGATCTCAATCACTACAGATGCATGCGGAACATGTGCACAAGGCAAACAAGGCATGCAAAAGCACAATATAACTCTGACAATCACCACCAGAATACATCAAACCCAGCTAACTTCTGGAAGGTTATCAACAATATATTCCAGCCTCCTAACCATCAACAACCAAGTAATATCACTAAGGGGGATATTACTCTGACAAACCCCACTGACATTGCAAATGCATTCAATGATTACTTTGTGGGGTGTGCCACTAACTTATTAGCGAAACGCAGCACAAACCCCAAACATGAATCTCATCCTGGGAGTATCCCTACAGTCCCACCCCCTCCCAACACTGCCCACAATTTTCAATTTAGCCCAGTATCTGAAGAGGAGATTACACAAGCGCTCCTCAAACTAAAACTAAGCAGCCAATGTGGACCCGACTTACTACACTGGCGACACACTTTATTCGAGCTCGGCTAGTCCCACGAATTCGGGTATACCCGGGTGTATTGAGGTTTGTGACTGTTTTCTGCCCGAGTACATTGAGTTATTTTCCGGCAGGGATTGAAGCATTTTATTCCCGTTGGCTGCAATACTGCACAGTACATATATATATACTGCATTACAATTCATGAATTTATGCCATCTGGTAGACACGCGAAGCATTGCAGCCTATTAAATCCTAATCATTATCATTTAACAGATCAGCCGCCCATCAGCCAGGCATGAACCCAGGCTGGGAAGGCAAATGCAACGGGGCTTGTCAGAGGTGAGGAGCGGCGCATTCCAGGTATCTGCCAGGTACATACCGGGTATTTGCTCGAATAAAGTGTGTCGGTGCAGTACAATCTAGGTTCCTACGACTTGGTGCCCCAGCCATTGCCAAACCAATTGCATCCATAGTCAACTCTATCCTGTCTGCAGGCCATATCCCTAAGACCTGGAAAACTGCCAGAGTTGTCCCAATCTTCAAAAGTGGGGACAAAACACTGTCTCAAACTACAGGCCAATCTCACTTCTCCCAATTCTATCCAAAATCATGGAAAAATGTGTCCACTCCCAATTAAGCGATTTCTACACCAAGACAAATTTCCCTAGCCAATTCCAATCTGAGTTTCATCCCAAACACTCCACCGTAACTACCCTGCTAAAAGTTTGCAATGAAATCCAGTGTGAAATGGAAAGGGGACAACTCACTGGTGCAGTATTCCTAGATTTTGCAAAGGCTTTTGACACAGTTGATCATGTTATCCTGCTTAACAAACTCCAGAGCTCTGGAATAGGGAAACATGCTTTAAACTGGTTTCAGTCCTACCTATCAGGAAGATCCCAACATGTGTCCATCTCAGGCTCTAACTCCAACCCCCTGGATATCACCTGTGGTGTCCCGCAAGGCTCTGTTCTGGGGCCCCTACTCTTCTCAGTGTTCATTAATGATCTTCCCACAGCTAGTAAGGAAGCCTCAATACACATGTATGCAGATGACACAATACTATATGCACACAGCCATAGCCTCTCTGACCTTCAACACATACTTTAGTCAGACTTTTTGAGACTCTAAAAATGGATTTCCCAAAACAAACTGTTTTTAAACACTGACAAGACTGTAACAATGGTATTTGGGACCAAGACTAAATTTGTAAAGCTTCCAGTGACTGAGTTCCTGATTAGAACCAACGCTAACACCACCCTAACACCTGTCACTAGTTTTAAATACCTGGGCTTATGGTTTGACTCCCACTTAACATTCGGGATGCACATTGATACCCTGACAACCAAGACCTATGCCAAACTAGGGATACTTTACAGGAACAAATCCTCCCTAAGTCTCCTGGTCAGAAAGCGTATCGCACAGCAGATGCTAATGCCAATTATTGACTATGGAGACATAGTGTATGGCTCGGCTCCTCAAACCCATCTTAGCAAACTTGACACCCTCTACAATTCAATGTCGTTTTGTTCTCCAATGCAACTACAACACACATCACTGCAAAATGCTCAAAGAACTAGATTGGTCAACACTAGAGTCTAGGCGCAAAGTTCACCTTTCCCGTCTTGCCTTTAAATTCTTCATGGGCAAGCTACCCAGCTACCTGAACAAGCTCCTCACCCCTACCACATGCAGCACCTATCACCTGAGATCAGACTCCAAAAGACTATTCATGGTCCCAAGGCTCAACAAAGTATCCGGACGTTCCTCCTTCTCCTTCCGTGCACCCCAAAACTGGAACAACCTACCAGAGACTCTCACATCCACCACCAGTTTAAGTTCTTTCAAATCTAAGGCTGTCTCACATTTTAACCTGGTCTGTAACTGTTTCATACGCCCATAATATATATTTTCTTTAACTGTGCACGCAATGTCTTGTATATAATGTATACCCTGTTCATTTATGTAACTGTACTTGTAACCATGTATTATTTGTTTTACTCTGTGCCCAGGAGATACTTGAAAACGAGAGGTAACTCTCAATGTATTACTTCCTGGTAAAATATTTTATAAATAAATAATATGAAGGAGAACAATACATAAGTCCAAGTAAGTGTTTTGTACCAACAGCAAATTCTACTTTTATAACATCATAGTGGAGAGTAATTATGCTAGTGTGAAAACATCACCAATTACATAAAAATATACAGAAGGTATATAATGTGGAGCAGATATAACAAATATTGAAGAATAGCAATACATGTTATATATTGCGGGTCCTGCATAAAAAATATATATGTAAGGACCTAACAGTGCTAATGTGGCATATATGAAACCTAGGGGAATCGAACCGCAGGGCGTGGAGCACGGATAGAACATCAGGACCGTGTCATCATTGAATGAGCTGCAGAGATTTAGTTAATCAGTGATAGAATATCTATGTCTTCGTTGAGAACGAGGGGAGCCATACATCTAATAGTATAATCCAATAACTTTCTTTTCTTGCTAGCTCCCTCTCTCTGTCACCACCTCATCAATTTACAGGGATAACTTCAAGTGCTTTGTATTTTAATAAAGTATGGTCCTGGTTGTGATGGAGTTTAAAATGTTTTGATATGCTATGTTTTTCAAACCCAATCCTGATGTTCTGTGCATGCTCCAATACCCGCCTCCTAAGTTGTCTTTTTGTGCGGCCGATATAGGAAAGGCCGCAGGGGCATTCCAAATAATAAATGACATGCGTTGTTGTGCACGTAATACAATCTCTGACCTCATATGTTTTTTTTTCAGATGTTTATTGGTAAGGAACTTTCTATCCTGGTGCATTACTTTGCACGCCAGACACTTGCCACACACAAAGTTTCCCTTTGGTGAAAAAGTTCAGTCCGCGCTCTGGCTCTTTAAACCTGGAATGTTGATTCTTCTCTGTTCTTTTGCTGCTCTCGTGTTTTGAGGTGTCTTCCCCCACCTCAAAAGTGGATTCCACCGGAAGGCTCCGACGGCGATACCAAATGTCAACAAGAAAGATAAAACACAAAAGCTCACCAAGATGAGAGATGTATAATGTATTACCAATAAATAAAAATAGTAATCTCTTATATGAATAAAATCTTTAATAATCCCCGATCGTAACGATGACTGCAGTGGTGGGGCGTCACATAAGGTATGCAGGGGCGATCACAGTCCTGGGAGATCAGTCCCGCGCGCTGGGGCTGTCTCCGTTGTGCTTCCTATCATCCACGTGTGTGAGCGTGGTGAGAAGCGTAGCGCGCATGCGCGGGAATCGAAGCCCTCTGCTGGTGTCCTTAGGATGCCTGTCCTTTTTGGTCACGTTAGAAACATTTACATTTTAAGGATGTTCACCAGTGTAGTACCACAGGGGTCAAATATATGGGCATCGAACACATAACAACAAATGTACGGGCTGGTAACATAGATCTACAAATTGCAAGAAGGGAGCAGTTCTGTATTTTCACCCTCCAAACAAAATACCCGGGGGTTTAAATGACTATGTGGAGCTAACACCCTTTTTGAGGTAATCACACTTAAACTGTGTTTTGAAACAATCAATGGTCTATTATAAGGTTCTGTTTCTCTTTGATATTTTATCTGATATTTTATCTGGTTTTCTTTTATTCTCGTTTCCCTTCCCCCCCCCCCCGTACCTATTTTTATCATTACATTTTTCAACCCATTTTCTTCTCTTTTTTCCTGTTCATTTTTCACATACTCTAGGTTTTGTTTCCCAATACCCTTATCCACTCCCTTCCCCCCAACTTTTCTTCCCTCCCCCCTCCCCCCCTTCCCCCCTTCCCATTGTTTTATATGTTATTAATATGTTTTATTTATAGAATGTGTATGTACTTTGTTATTTATGCTGTTCATATTATTATATATGTTTTATTACACTTGACTACATGGGACACCTGTTTCTGTTACCCTTTAAGGCTTATTTGTTCACCCCTTCATATGCATATTGATTACTTATACTAATCTATAAGTGTACTATGTCTCTCTAGTGTATTTTAGCATTGAGGACATACACAAGAGGGGAGAATTTTAAATTTAGTCCGCCCCCTTGACAAACAAGCCTGATTGGCTGCACAGTCATTGAGTTTAAACCAATGACGATCCGCCTCAGACCTATAAAGGACGCCTAAACAGGTGCCCCAGATATCGCCTGAAGAAGTTTACTTTGGTAGACGAAACGTGTCACGACTATTGTGGCTGGCTGTTATGTAAACTACTGCTAGTACACACTCGTGTATCGTTTGTGATCGTTTCCGATCGTTTCTAACGTGACCAAAACGGACAGGCATCCTAAGGACACCAGCAGAGGGCTTCGATTCCTGCGCATGCGCGCTACGCTTCTCACCACGCTCACACACGTGGATGATAGGAAGCACAACGGAGACAGCCCCAGCGCGCGGGACTGATCTCCCAGGACTGTGATCGCCCCTGCATACCTTATGTGACGCCCCACCACTGCAGTCATCGTTACGATCGGGGATTATTAAAGATTTTATTCATGTAAGTGATTACTATTTTTATTTATTGGTAATACATTATACATCTCTCATCTTGGTGCGCTTTTGTGTTTTATCTTTCAAAGTTTCCCTTTGGTTTATTTGGGATCCACGTTAGATTTTCAACTTTATTATGTGGTTCAAAAATATCACTGGGGGCCAGTATACTCTTGAAATTACGTGACTTCCGAAAAATTATCTTTGGTTTTTCTGATAATTGAGCCTAGAATGGGGTCACTATTAAGTATCCCCCAATGTTTATTTAATAGACTTAATCTTGTTGCCATGAGAGTTAAAGTTGGTGATAAATGGGACATTCACTTTATTATCAATCTAACTATTTCTAATCACAGTGCTTTCCACTTTAACCCTTGTTTCTTCAACAATTAGATTATTGTCTATAACTGCTTGTGTGGATTCAACATCTTGTTTGCGTTGGATGAGTAGTTAAAGCTATTCAAGACTGGCCTGTTCTTTCTGACGTTAAAGGCATCCAACGATTTATTGGATTTGCTAAATTCTTTAGACGCTTTATCCGGGGCTTTCTTCCATGGTAACATCTATTACTACTCTGACTCAAAAAGCAACTCCGATTAGCTGGTCAGGCCAAACTCGAGATTCATTTGAACAGTTAAAAACGGCTTTTACCTCTGCTCATGTCTTGGCACACCCTGATCCAGATTTGCCATTCATTGTTAAAGTTGATGCATTGGACACTGCATAACAATTAATGCATGCCTTATTTTCTCGTAAACTTTCTACAGCTGAAGTTAACTATGAAATCAGAGACAAGGTACTTTAAGCGATAAAGATGATTTTGGGGAATGGTGACATTTGTTGGAAGGTACGCTTCACCCAGTAACGTTTTTTACCGACCATAAGAGTCTATAATACCTGTGTACTGCAAATCGCCTGAATCCAAGACAAGCCAGGTGGGTGTTGTATATTGCTCACTTAAACTTTGTAGTGTTATTCTGTTCTGGATCTCAAAATAGTCAAGCAGATGCTCTGCCGAACCAGCACAATGGAGAATCAACATAACTGGTCACTGTCAGCACTGTTTTACCGAAAAATATTTATTTGCCCACTACCAATCTTAATAGGCACATCTAGGAAGCTATTAAATCTGACCCCTATACACAATCCGTCTGTCAGGCATTAGCAGATCCTTTTGAGGAGCATCGTGCCTCCCTATTTTTTAAGGGGAGGGTATATATTCCACCTATTAATATTCGACTGGACATCCTCAAGTTACACCGCGACTTTGTGACGATGGGCTATGCAAGATTGAGGAAAACTCAGGAACTTCTCTCATATCACTACTGGGGCCAATGCTTGGCCTTTAAGTATAAGACTATGTTCAGTCCTGCAAAATCTGCTGTACCTGTCATATGATACCTTGCACAAAGCCATGTGGCCTCCTTTATATCCTGGTGGACTGGAAGGATACGGCCCAGAGGAGAGGCCCTGGGGCCTGATGGTCTCGAAGTTTCCCTGTGAGGAGGGGGTTACAGGCCTGGTGGGAGTTGAACCTACCACCTTTGCAGCTCAGGGAAGCAGCTCTGGTAGCAAGCAAGATCAGCACCTGGGTACTGTAGTTCCACTGTCTCAGAGTGCCTTTGAGCTTCTGCAGCTGCTTCACTCAGCTGATCCAGATCAGCCCTCACAGACACATCCACTTGCTTCCTATTTAAGGCCAGCTTCTTCCTCCTGCTCTTTGCTTTGCTCTTTGCTACAGTTGCGGCACACTTTATTCTAACAAATCACCGGTTTGTCCCTGGCTGGTTCCTGGAATGCCACGCTGTTCACTCGGAGCATGCCGCGTTCCCAGCCAGGGGTCATGCCCGGCTGACGCGCGGTTGATGTGTTAATTGATAATGGTTCAGGATTTACTAGGCTGCAATGCTTCGCGTGTCCGCCAGATGGCATAAATTCATGAATTGTAATGCAGTATATATATATATATATATAATATAATGTGGTGAGTTCTGGGGTTGGAGCTTGCTGTGATTGTGTGTTTATTAATTTTACTATGTTTTGAGGGGCAGGGGTTGAGGGTAGAGGAGGTGGGTAGTAGGGTTGTTATATTTAAATGTTAATTGGGGGTAGAGAGGGTTTGTGAGGGAGGTAGTTGGCCCACGATAGCTGGTTAGGCCTACTGGCTTGGTAGCGGGAGGGGTTAAAACCTTCAATACCATTGCAGTTACAACTGTGGTGGTAATGAAGGGGTTAACTCCTCCCTCAACTATCCTTGTATGCCTAACCACCCAATCATGGGCAAGTAGCCCCATTCATCCACCCTCTTTACCCCAATAAACCAGGTACTGTGGCTTAACCCCTTCATTGCCATAGCGACCAGCCACTAAGGTAATTAAGCTGTTTTAATATTAATTTTAAAATAAATATATAATCACAGCGCTTCTCCATGTAAGGAGCATGCAGCTAGCGAAGGGATTGTCAATATAAGTGTGAAAAATAGAAAATGAATTCCTGCGCTTCTCCCTTTGGGATAGTAATAAATGGGGAATATATATATATATATATATATATATTGTAAAAATCTATAAGATAAAGGAGACTTTTGGTTTACATCCTTTGATCAAACAATGCCAACCCTGGTAACCACATCAAGGTAAGTCTCTATAGCAGGTCCCTACTCTAAATGCATACAAATGTTATGTGAAATAAAACCAGAAGGGGTTATGCTTATATAACCTAGTGCAGTTAAAAACTGGTACATACCAGTGAAGATACTCACATGTCTGCAAGTAAAGTGAATAGTTAAATACAGGGACCTTGCTTGGAGATTATATACCTAGAAGAAGGAGGGGCTGGTCTCCCACAAGCTGCCCAATAAGCAGTTGCAGGTGATTGGCTAAATATATTAATTACACCCTTATAGTGGTGCCCTCTAGGAGCATGCTGCTAAGGATTAGAATCGGCCCAACAGAAAATGTAAAACAAATATTTAATCACCGCGCTTCTCCATGTAAGGAGCATGCAGCTGGCGAAGGGATTGGCCATACAAATGTGAACAGCAGAAAGTGAATCCCTGCGCTTCTCCTTTTGGGAAAGCAATACAGCTGCGGCACACTTTATTCTAACAAATCACCGGTTTGTCCCTGGCATGTTCCTGGAATGCCACACTGTTCACCCGGAGAATGCCACTGTCCCAGCCAGGGTCATGCCCGGCTGACGCGCGGTTGATGTGTTAATTGATGTTGGTTCAGGATTTACTAGGCTGCAATGCTTCGCGTGTCCGCCAGATGGCATAAATTCATGAATTGTAATGCAGTATATATATATACAGTATATATATATATATATATACTGTATAACAACAACCCCTATAACCCCTAACATACAGTACTGTACACATACAGTACTGTATACTGTATGCACATCAATGATACTATAGGCCGGCGGGGCCAGATGTGTTTGCAGCAGAGAGAGAACCGCTGGTCTCTCTGTGCAAACATCGGCACATTAAAAATTATTTAAAATACATTTTTATTCATAGTGTAGATGTGCAGGGGGTCTCCGGAGCTGAACCGCGTTGGTTTCAGGTCTGGGGACCCCCTGCTTCCCGAGATACAGCCCCCTTTATGAGGTGCCGGTATCCCTCTGCATTTAAATGTCCCGATCACATGACCGCGGCATGTAAACAAAGCAGAGGAATACCGGCACCCCCTAAAGGGGCCTGTATCTCGGGAAGCAGGGGGTCCCCGGACCTAAAACCAAAACGTTTCTGCTCCGGAGACCCTCTGCACATGTACAGTATAAATAAAACACATATATAAATAAACACTCGTTCCTTACCTTTGCGGCTATGTGCTATGGTAACGAAGCAGCATGACTGTATTTTTAATAATATTGTACAGTGAGAAGGGGGTTCCCTGAGCCACAAATCAAAACTCAAGGGACCCCCTGCTCCTGCACAATATTATTAAAAATACAGAAATGCTGCTTCATTACCATAGCTGATAGCCGCTAAGGCAATGAAGGGGTTAACCCACCATGCCCGCTTTATTGTGGGTAGCGGGGGTGGGTGAAGGGGGTATTTGGCCCTTGGTGTGAGTTTAGGACTTGCGGGGGGGTTGCGGGTGCTCTTAGCCCCTTCACGGCCGTAGCAGTTAATACCGCTATGGTCATGAAGGGGTTAACCCCTACCGCTACCCCCCGCAAGCCCTAAACAACCATCGTTGGGGCTAATACCCCCTTCACCCACCCCCACTACCCACAATAAAAAAAAAAATAGATGATACCGTTCTGTGGCTAACGAAATGCTTTTATTTGTGCGAGCTTTCGAGATACACTGATCTCTTCTTCCGGCGATGTTACAATGAATGAAGCAAAATGTATACTTAAAAACAGTGTCTCTTTGAATGTTATCTGTGCTTTTCCTTCCCCCGGTGTGGATGTGTTTTATGGCTAGAGGTGTCCAAAGGTTACTGAAAGCAAGTGAAGAAAGAGTGTGTATGTGTATCAGTGTGAATAAAAATGAATGGAGAGCCCACAGTATATACAGTGCTTTACACAAGGTGTGTGTGGAGTGGGAGTGGATATAAATGGTGTGGGTGGGTGAGGAAATGTGAGAGTTTGTAGCACAACTAAAAGTGTGTATGGATACTTAGTGGTCCCTATTGGTGTATAGGGATGGAAAAACAAGTATTAGTATGTGTGAGAGACAGCTGTGTGTGCATACATGTAGCACAGTATGTACAGACATGAGCGCTGAAAACAATACAGTGACCCACAATCAGAATGGCTTTGCTTCAATTGCCTTTAAGATGACGTCAAGAAAAGACACATGGCCGCCCTCACATGGTATGGTAGCCAATCAGAGCATGGGAACTCCATCCGTACTCTGATTGGCTCTAGTATACCATGTGACAGAGGCTTGGGGTGGGAAAGGATGTGACGTACTACAGCCAATCAGAGTAGGGATGGAGTTCCCACGCTCTGATTGGCTCTAGTACCATGTGACAAGCTTTCAATGATGTCACATCCTTTCTCCCCCCAAGCCTCTGTCACATGGTATACTAGAGCCAATCAGAGAAGGGATGGAGTTCCCACGCTCTGATTGGCTACCATACCATGTGAGGGCGGCCATGTGTCTTTTCATGACATCATCTTAAAGGCAATTGAAGCAAAGCCATTCTGATTGGCTGTGCTTTCATTGCCTTTAAGTGACGTCATCATTTTTATTTTTATCGGCCAAAACACATGGTTTTCACGGCCCAATTAGGGCCGTGGGAACCATATGACGAAAATGTGACGTCATAGGCCTTTAAAAGCCTATGTCATCTCATTTTGAAGCCAGACGCCGCGGAGGAAGGACCTCCAGAGAAGAAAGAAGACCAGGGCGTGGCCGAAGATGGAAAGAAGACCCCGCACCGCCCAGAAGAAGATAGAAGAAAGAAGAATACAGATGAAGATGGATTACAAATAGAAGACCCATGGATTGATTTGGATTTTTAGTTTAATGATTATTTTTTTGTATGGTTTATTATTTTATGGGTTCCTGTTCGTGGATTGGTTCGTGAGTAAGCTGCGCAACGGGAGTCGATGGGGCCAAGTAATGGTAAGTGAACTAAAGAAATGTATTTTATTTAACTTGTTAATTTTTTTTAAAAGCTTTTTTAACATGTGTATTTTTATTTTTGTGGTATATCATTTCTTGCCACTGTATGTATGTACGTATATATGTCTAGAGAGATATATACATACAGGGTAAGAAATGATGTTGTTT
This sequence comes from Ascaphus truei, assembly GCA_036426205.1. Taxonomy (NCBI): domain Eukaryota; kingdom Metazoa; phylum Chordata; class Amphibia; order Anura; family Ascaphidae; genus Ascaphus; species Ascaphus truei. The sequence continues at coordinate 6,585 of WSYH01012219.1, read as the reverse complement.
TAAAAGCTGGATTTGGTGTATTTTAAATTAATTTGCATATGCTGCTATGCTTTATTGTGAGTTTAAAGTATTTTAAAATTAGATAGATGTAATTGTTGATATTGTATTGTGTGTTTGAGGTAGGTCAGGGCTAGCCTTGATTGTAAAGTTTGTATTCTGGTTGGTACTTATATTTTTTCTCATGCTGAATTGTTCTGCTCGAGGCGTGAATTCGTTAATTGTTTCATTGTTCGGGATGGACTGTCAATTGTTTAGGGATGTAAATAATGATTGCTAATTGATTTTTGTTTACTTGATTGGTTAAAATAGTTGACTTGTTTGGAGGTACTGTACTGTATTTGTATTTAGCTTGCAATGATATTGTTCACATTCATTTGCAGAATGTATATGGTGCATAGATTTTATGCATCATTTATACAATGTAAATGCAATGTATTGATTGGAATGTGCAGTTTTTTCATTGGCATTTGATGATTTAGATAACACACATGATGAACCAATATACAAATAAATGTAGAAGGGTTATCAAAACCATACTGTACTACAAATAACACTTCTCCATACAGACACACTACATTACAATGAATTTCCTTTAATAATCCTTACTGATCTTACAATCTAAATCATCAAATGCCAATGAAAAACCTCACATTCCAATAAATACATTGCATTTACATTGTATTTATGATGCATAACATCTATGCACCATATACATTCTGCAAATGAATGTGAACAATATCATTGCAAGCTAAATACAAATACTGTACCTCCAAACAAGTCAACTATTTTAACCAATCAAGTAAACAAAAATCAATATATAAGTACCAACCAGAAAACAAAATTTAAAACCAAGGCTAACCCTTACAATACCAAGGATAACATCTTATCTTATTGTAAAAAACATTATACTGTACACACATTGAAGCATTGCAATAAACAACATACAATACAGTACATCCCCTGTATCTCCCTGCCTTGAGTGTAATCTGTGTAAAGCCCCCTCCCCCCTAATGTTTCTGTTAAATCTCCCTGCCTTGAGTGTAATCTGTATAAAGCTCCTTCCCCCTAATGTGTCTGTTAAATCTCCCTGCCTGTGTTGCTGTGAGTGCAGTTTATGTAAATGTGGGGAGGGGGGGACCCGATGTGCATACTGTGAGGTCTAACCACCCTCACCCACTACCAACATTCCATTACCACCCCCCATTCTGGCCATGGCCCCTCCGCTTCTGCAAAACAGACACAAAAATTAAAACATCCAAAGTAATGTCCCCTAACTCCTTAATCACCATAGCAGTTATTAACCGCTACAGTCATTAAGGGGTTAACCCACCCTCACCCACCACTCGGGATGCCTACATACCCTCCCACACTAACCCCTCACCCCGGTTAGCCTAACACCCCTCATCCACTACCCACAAGGGAGGCCTACCCACATACCGTTGGGAACCCCCCCCACCCCCAGTACTCACAATAAAAACAATAGTGACCCACAATAAACATTATTCTATTTTTTAAATACATTACCCACCCCCTGTGCCCCCCCATAAATACAAGATTTATCCTTTTACAAACAGGGTTCATAACGCAGCCCCACGCGAGTCCCCGGTGGGCTGGCGGGGCACCTGACAGACCTACAGGGTACCAGCAGCCCTTTTCAAACAGGTTCTGGAGGCCTGCTGGTGGGTCCCGCCAGCACCATGACCCCCAGGTGGTCTCCTTGGGTCACCGTGGGCCACAATTGGGTCCCCACGGTAGGCCTAAGGATGTCTGGGAGCCCCGGGTCAGACCCACAGGTGTCTGCGGGGCATTGGGTGGTTCCCACGGGGGTCTGGGGAACTCACGGGTGCTCACTACGGGTCCGCGGTGCCCCCACAGAAGTGGGAACACACATCTTCATCACCGCACCTACGGGTCGGCGGTGCCCCCACAGAAGTGGGACCACACAGCTTCATCCCTGCAGACTACGGGTCCGCGGTGCACCCACAGATGTGAGGCCACCGCTTCATCCCCACATGTGTCACCCATGGAACCACCAGCCTGGTACCCGTGAGATACCCGAGGAAACCACAGGTGGTCTCCAGAGGTCTCACGGTGGTTGTTTAGGGCTTGCGGGGGGGTAGCGGGTGCACTTAACCCCTTCACGACTGTAGCGGTATTAACTGCTACGGTCGTGAAGGGGTTAAGTGCAACCGCAACCCCCCGCAAGTCCTAAACTCACACCAAGGGCCAAATACCCCCTTCACCCAACCCCACTACCCACAATAAAATAAATTCACGCACAGCAGCCCCACAATGAATTAATAAATCTAAATAAATAAATAAATACATGAATATAAATAAATATATATATATATATATATATACAGTATATACACACACATGATGAACCAATATACAAATAAATGTAGAAGGGTTATCAAAACCATACTGTACTACAAATAACACTTCTCCATACAGACACACTACATTCAGCTCCTCTGTTCACATGTATACAGAGCCAATCAGATTATTAAAGGAAATTCATTGTAATGTAAGTGTGTCGTGTAGTGGAGAAGTGTTTTTTTTTAGTACAGTATGGGTTTTGATACCCTTCTACTTTAATTTGTATATTGGTTCATCATGTGTGGTATAATACTGTATATATAATATATATATATATATTTTATATATAAAAATAACAAATGATGACGTCACAAAGAAAGGCAATGAAAGCACCAGCCATCAGAATGTCTTTGCGCTTCATGCCTTTAAGAGGACGTCATTAAAAGAAACAAATGGCCGGCCTCATATGTATGGTAGCAATAAGAGCGAGGGAACTCCTTCCCCTACTCTGATGGGCTCTAGTATAGCCATGTGACAGAGGATGGGGGAGAAAGGATGTGACGTCATTGAAAGCTTGTCACATGGTACTAAATTCCATCATAAGCGGGGAAACTCCATCCCTAAAAAACTCTGATCGCTGTAAGTACGTCACATCCTTTCCTCCCCCCAGCCCTGTCACATTGTATCTAGAGCCAATCAGCTTATTTCCAAAGGAATTCAGTGTAAGTAGTTGTCTGGATGGAGAAGTGTTATTTGTAGTACAGTAGGGTTTTTGATACCCTTCTACATTTATTTGTAGATTTTCATCATGTGTGTGGATATACTGTAGATATATTATAATATATTATATTAATATAGTATATCCTAATCTAGTATATATATATATATATCTATATCGTAATATCTATATCTCTAGCTCTAATATTATATAGATATACGACTGTATATATAGTAACTTGCTGATGACGCAACTGTACAAATTCATGGGTGAAGGGTGGGTATTGCAGTTTGGCTTAAACCCCTTAATTACCTTGCGTTGTTCTTCTCCGATAAGGTGTTTAAGGGGAATTGATATCTGAATTTAATTGCAAAGTTTTGGCTTTGTTTTTGGCAATGTTATTTTGTGGACAAGACAGATGTTTGCTGTCGACGGGAGACTCTTCTTGATGAGGTCAGTAAACACTTTAAAAAAATATTATTTATTTGAATAGCTAGTTTATATTTTTAATAATTGGCCAAATTAATGTGGTGGTCCCACTTCCTTGGGGGCACCGCGTCGTCCCGTGTGAGCACACCGTTATTTCCCAGACCCCCGTTGGAACCACCCCAGGCCCCCCGCAACACCTGTTGGGTCTGACCCCGGGCTCACAGAATCCTTGGTCCATACCGGGGGGACCCAATTGTGGCCCCACAATTGACCACCCAAGGAAACACCCTGGGGCCATGGGGCTGGCGAGACCCACCAGCAGGGCCTCCAGAACCTGTTTTGAAAAGGGCGGCTGGTACCCTGAGGTCTCTCAGGTGCCCCGCCATCCCACCGGTACTCGCGTGTGGCTGTGGGGCTGCGTTTAATGAACCCTGTTTGTAAAATGTAAATCTTTTATTTATGGGGGCCAAGGTGTGGTTATGTATTTAATAATATACTGATTGTTTATGTGTGTCACTATTGTTTTTTATTGTGGGTACTGGGGGTGGGGGGAGGGGTTTCCCCAACGGTATGGGGGTAGGCCCTCCCTTGTGGGTAGTGGGTGAATGGGGGTTAGGCCTCACGGGGTGAGGGGTTAGTGTGGGAGGGTATTTAGGCAGCCCGAGTGGGTGGGTGAGGGTGGTTTAACCCCTTAATGACTTGTAGCGTTTAATAACTGCTAATGTATTAAGGGTTCAGGGACATTACTTTGGATGTATTACTTTTGTGTCTGTTTTTGCAGATTCGGCGGGGCCATGGCCAGGATGTGGGGGGGTACCATTATGGTGGTAGTGGGGGAGGGTGGTTTAGACATCACAGTATGCACATCGGGTCCCCCCCCTTCCCCACATTTAATAAACCTGCACTCACAAGCAACCCAGGCGGGGAAGATTTAACAGACACATTAGGGGAGGGGGCTTTACAACAGATCACAGTCAGGTGGGGTTATAAACCCATCCCCCTCCCCACATTTGACTAACTGCTCTCACCCGCAAACAGGCAGGGAGATTTAACAGACACATTTGGGGGGAGGGAGCTTTCTACAGATTACACTCAAGGCCGTGAGATTTAAAACAGAACATTAGGGGGGAGGGGGCTTTAAACACCAGAGTACACTCAAGGCAGGAGATTTAAACAAAACATTAGGGAGATGGGCTTTACACAGATTTACACTCATGCAGGAGATTACAGGGAATGTACTGTACTGTATTTGTTTATAGCAATGCTTCAATGTGTGTCGTATAAGGTTTTTTTTACAATGAGATAGATGTAATCCTTGGTTATTGTAAGGTTAGCCTTGGTTTTAAAATGTTTTTTCTGGTTGTTAACTTATTATTGATTTTTCTGTTTACTTATTGGTTAAAACATAGTTCACTTGTTTTGGAGTACAGTATTTGTATTTACTTGCAATGATATTGTTCACATTTCATTTGCAGATGTATAATGTGCATATATTTATGCAATCATAAATCCATGTACATGCAATGTAGTGATTGGATTGAGGTTTTTCATTGGCATTTGATGATTTCGATTGTAAGATCGTTAGGGTGTTATTAAATGAAATTCATTGTAATGTAGTGTGTCTGTATGGAGAAGTGTTATTTGTAGTACATTAGGGTTTTTGATAGGGGGGGGGGCAAGGAGCCTAGTATACCATGTGACAGAGGCTTGGGGGGAGAAAGGATGTGACGTACTACAGCGAATCAGAGTAGGGATGGAGTTCCCACGCTCTGATTGAATCTAGTACCATGTGACAAGCTTTCAATGACGTCACATCCTTTCTCCCCCCAAGCCTCTGTCACATGGTATACTAGAGCCAATCAGAGTAGGAATGGAGTTCCCTCGCTCTTATTGGCTACCATACCATATGAGGCCGGCCATGTTTCTTTTAATGACGTCATCTTAAAGGCAATTGAAGCAAAGCCATTCTGATTGGCTGTGCTTTCATTGCCTTTAAGTGACGTCATCATTTTTATTTTTATCGGCCAAAACACATGGTTTTCACGGCCCAATCAGGGCGGTGGGAACCATATGACGAAAATGTGACGTCATAGGCCTTTAAAAGCCTATGTCGTCTCATTTTGAAGCCAGACGCCGAGGAGGAAGGACCTCCGGAGAAGAAAGAAGACCAGGGCGTGGCCGAAGATGGAAAGAAGACCCCGACCCGCCCGGAAGAAGATAGAAGAAAGAAGAATACAGATGAAGATGAAGATGGATTACAAATAAAAGACCCGTGGATTGATTTGGATTTTTAGATTAATGTTTATTTTTTTATGGTTTATTATTTTATGGGTTCCTGTGCCTGGTGGATTGGTTCGTGAGTAAGGTGTGCAACGGGAGTCGGTGGGGCCAAGTAATGGTAAGTGAACTAAAGAAATGTATTTTATTTAACTTGTTAATTTTTTTTAAAGCTTTTTGAACATGTGTATTTTTTTTTGTGGCATATCATTTCTTGCAACTGTATGTATGTATTTATATATGTCTAGAGAGATATATACATACAGGGTAAGAAATGATGTTGTTTTAAAAGCTTTCTTTCATGTGTTTTAAAATAATTTGTCCATGCTGCTATGCTTTATTGTGTGTTTAAAGTATTTTAAAATTAGATAGATGTAATTGTTGATATTGTGTGCTTGTGTTCAGGGTTAGCCTTGGTTTTAAAGTTTGTATTCTGGTTGGTATTTATATTTTTTCACATGCTGAATTGTTCTGCTCGAGGTGTGAATTAGTTAATTGTTTCATTGTTCAGGATGGACTGTCAATTGTTTAGGGATGTAAATAATGATTGCTAATTGATTTTTGTTTACTTGATTGGTTAAAATAGTTGACTTGTTTAGAGGTACTGTACTGTATTTGTATTTAGCTTGCAATGATATTGTTCACATTCATTTGCAAAATGTATATGGTGCATAGATTTTATGCATCATTTATACAATGTAAATGCAATGTATTGATTGGAATGTGAGGTTTTTCATTGGCATTTGATGATTTAGATTGTAAGATCAGTTAGGATTATTAAAGGAAATTCATTGTAATGTAGTGTGTCTGTATGGAGAAGTGTTATTGGTAGTACAGTA
>WSYH01012218.1:0-12753 GCA_036426205.1 Ascaphus truei | reverse complement strand
TACCTCTCCCTATACACCCTAACACCCTGCTGCTAATACCTCTCCCTATACACCCTAACATCCCGCTGCTAATACCTCTCCCTATACACCCCAACATCCCGCTGCTAATACCTCTCTCTATACACCCTAACATCCCGCTGCTAATACCTCTCCCTATATACCCCAACATCCCGCTGCTAATACTTCTCCCTATACACCCTAACACCCCCCGCTGCTAATACCTCTCCCTATATACGCCTAACATGTTTCAGTTTAGTTAGCGCAGAATACTAGCGCCAAATCTACCGCAGTAGGAATACACAATTGATAAATATGTCGCGTTTCAGGCGAAAAAAATAAATTATTTTGTTGACGCCTCTGCATCAGCGCGCACACGCACGCGCACACGCACACGCACACGCACACGCACACACTGAATCTGCATGCACAACGAATATTTCTTTACATGAAAGAACGAGGGGACGTCCCATTTTTGGGGTGCAGCCTGAATGTAGGTATTGGGGTTAGCGCCAGACAGGAAATATTCAATACACAGAGCGGCGGTTCGCGATTGAAAGTCGTTTGCTGATTAGCGGAGGGACGGCTAGCAGTAATTATTAGTAATCAACCGATTATGGAGTGGGAAATGGCCCAATTAGTGTATGCGGAGAGACACTCGTTTGTGTAATCTGTGATCTTGGTATCTGTGGCAAGGGGGATAACCATCATAATGTGTATACATACTGTCCTGCGTATAATACACTCACTGCTCTGTGTATAATACACTGCTCTGTGTATAATACAGATACACACCTATACAGGAGTGCATCTATACAGGAGTGCATCTATACAGGAGTGCAGCTATACAGGAGTGCAGCTATACAGGAGTGCAGCTATACAGGAGTGCAGCTCCTCGTGTCGCTGCCTCTTCCCTGCGACACAAACGTAGGGTGTGTGTGTATTTATATGTAACAGTGGTTCCCCCACACGATGGGAGATTCTGCCATTACAGCGTGTGTGGTGCATGCTACCTGTTGGTTAGCAGGAGGGCTGAGTTGTCCACCGATATTTGTGGGGACACCGGACAGGCTTCTGGGTACATACCCGACATAGATCTCTAGTTGTACAGCGCCTCCATCTTCCGCAGGCTCCAGGTGTATGGAGGCGACCTCCTACAGTAGAACACAATCCCCTCTCCTTTCCCAGAAAGATCACACACCAGGCAGGAGGTATAATAACTGGAACGGTTTATTGTGTTCAGCACAATGCAGTCACAGCAGGCTTCTGCCCAATGCAGTCTCTGGTGATATCTCCAGCTGAAGGATGGTCCCTGGACCTGCACTACAGATCAAGGGCCCTCGTAGCAGTCCTTGCTCTTCCCTGATTCTCTATCAGGATCAGGGGAAAGGTGCACACTCACTCTCCCCCAAGGGGGAGAGGAACAGGGAAGGCCAGTATTCAGGCAACCTGTGTGTGACCTGCCTCTCTCAGTGGGGAGAGGCACTGCTACATTTGGGCGGCAATCCCCTTAAGTACAACCAGGAGCAGGGCACACGGTCTGACCCAGAATTGGATAGAACCCAGGCCTGGTTCCATCTCCTCCCCTGTCACTCAAGAGTAATGCTGGGAGTGGGGAAACCCCATGGTACGTACTGGCAGAATATAGATGGTAGGGAGGAGCGCACGAACCAAAAGGAGCAGGAAAGGACCCAAAATCCAAATATCAAAAAAGGTACTTTATTGTTTCATGAGACCAATCCAACGCGTTTCGAACGTCACCATGTTCTTTATCACGTGCACTCCTTCCTACCATCTATATTCTGCATAGCATCATTGGAAGCCGCACAGCCAGCCAGCCACACCAAGGAACGTGAGTAATTATTGCTACAGGGGAAGCTACCAATGAGATTGATCGTGGGTGGCCTTACCCTACCCACTACCTGTCTTCAGGAGGACTGTACCCATTATTGTTAGCTGCATTTCCACTACTCAATATTTCTGATTTCCCTTGGATGTTGGTTCTGGCATTATATTCTGATTTGGCCTGGCATTTAAGCACTTTGCTACCTCATCTATCTATGTACTGGCAGGCCTGCTCTTACCAGGACTTACTGCCAGGGAGGCAAACTAGTAGCCAAGAACCAGTCCTGCCTACACCCTCCCTTTGGTGGAAACTCCCATGTCCTCACTGGGACCGAAATTTGTGGGTACCATCCTTCAGATGCTTAACCTAAACCGAACAGAAGAATGTACTGAACAGTAGTGTAACGGCGCGCTCACCACAAACAAGGCGTGACCGCGAGGCCGAGGTGGGGATTTGATATAACACCAACCCACAGCAGGTGGGCGCATCTGGAGTGTAGATTGGTCGAGGTAACCGGGTCGGGTAGGAGAGGTCTGGATGGTCAGTAATACTTGCCGAGGTCGGTGTTGGAGAGTAGCTGATCGTAGGAGGTACTTAGCCGAGGTCAGTATTGGAGAGTAGCGGATCGTCGAGGAGCTAGCAGGGGTTGGGATGAAGAGGTGCGGATGGTCGTACATAGCCAAGGTCAGGAGAACAGAAAGGTTTATGGTCAGCCGATGAACCAGTGAAATGGCTGAGCATATAAGGCAAACAGGAACCAATGAGGACAAGGCAAGAGGAGGCGCGTCAGGAACGCCTGCTGCGATTGGTGCAGGAGACAGGTGTGGGAGGGCTTACAGGCGGTGGCTGGTGACGCGCACATCCCGTGCCGATGATGCCCCCGCTGGCGTAACCCGGAGGAGGGACCAGAGGGCTTGGTATAACCTTCCACGCGTTATGTCCGCCCGTAGTCCGACGGCTGATAGATGACTCAGGTGACGTGCCACAGGAGGCAGGGGAAGCGGAGCACCCGATCGCGGGCCGAGGTAAAAAGAGGGGGCGCGCCGAGGGTAGCGGGACTCACCGATCCTTACAAGTAGTACATAATCATAACAATCCAATGATAGACATTTTGCTGTTACATCAGTACTAAGAACATAAGCACAACATTCCTTTAACTCAATCCCGGTTCCATCCAACATGAAGAACCTAGTATTATTCAGTAGACATGCTCGGGGTCTGGTTTGCGGACAAGTGCCCCTGTACGATCAGACACAGTTACAGAAAGTATTCTGGTTAGAGATGCCTTTCTGACACATACTCCACCCTATCCATATAGATGGATCTTCCTACATCCCATACTCCATGTAGCACACCGAGCATCTGCAACCTGGTACTACTCTAGGCATAGCCACCACCTGTCCGGGAGAGTCATACCCCGAGCACTCATCTGAAGATATTCCCAAATTATCATTCTCCTCCCAATCACTATCCCAATTCTCATCGGAATACTCAGAATTCCAATTCCCCTTGGTACTATCTGAATCCCAATTTTCCATTATGTTACCTCCACCAGGGACCCTGCGAGGAATACCTTCCCTAAACTTGAAGGCCCTAGTAGAGGATCCCCCTGATTCTTCATCCACTTCAGAACTATACTCCAACTCAATCTCACTACCCCGATGGCTGAGAATAAAGTGCTGATCGCAACTGATTGCGAGCCCACCGAGCAGAGCGGTTAGACACAGTGGAAAGCAGAAGGGCAGTAAAAATGGTACTGATCCCCGGGTTTGAGACCACAATGTCTTTCAAGTCTCGGTCTGAGTTCTTGGTCTAACGCCCCCTCCGGACTGGATACCAGCCCGATACTGACAGTATATGGTTCCGCATCTGGCTTTGGCGTAGGCTTAAGAGCCATAAACTGGTCAGGGTACGCGGCCAAGGGTTCTGGGATAAGTGTCTTAGTGCTCACCGCAGTCGCAGCCGGCTTGCATTCCATGCGTAACCGTATAGAGTCCATAAATCTTCCCACGCCAGTGCTGGTCATAGTGGTACTCACCGGAGCGGGAATAGTCCGTTCCTCATCCGCTCCGGCGGTAGCCTCTCGGTTGACGTCAGCTGATCTTGCAGGATTCGGATAGAGATCGACGTCCTCCGTGTAGAAATCGCTGTTGTCCGGTACCTTTTCACTGAAAGTCTCCATCAGTTCCTGCTGGAAGTGAGGAGATGAACTCTCACCGCTCCGCTGTGTTGCTGGAAACCTGGGACCCGCCGATCGGGATGCTGGTTCAGCGACCAGGATACTGGGGACCACCACGAATGGGTGCTCCTCTGCAGCTCAGATAACACCATCGCTGTCCTCGGGACCGGACTGCATCCTGGCTCGAGGTACATGGTACCGCTGTCATCCATAGTCCGGTCTGTAGGAGTACACGCCAGCGGGCGAAGCACCACAGACGTCTGACCGCCACTCTGGCTGGATGAAAACGATGACACCTCGGATGGCACTTGGAAGGGTTCCAGCTCCCTGACCGTCTCTGGTTCCTCTGCGGAGACCGAGTCTGGAGCCGAATTGTAACACACACTACTCATCAGGGCACACAGACCCTCTATAACCTCCCACCTTGAGGCAGTTGAATTAGCGGCATCGACCACCCAGGTATTGGGGTCAGTCGATTCTCAGTAAGAAAGAACCATAGGCCATAGCAGCATGGGCGTGAGATAGCGTGCTCCGCACCTTGGGCAAATAGCTCCCCAGACAAGGTCCCCGCCTGGAAAGTCACACTTAGGGCACAGGCACTTCAAGAATCGCGTCTCATCAACCTGCACTACCAGGAGTCCACCTGGAAGATGGTAATAAGCAAAGTCGCAGTTCGCCATCGCAGGCGTGGATAAAGTGCAACGGTAGGAGAAAGGGTAAGTTAGCTCCACTCTCTGAGCCAGGCTACGAAAAACTGAGGGTAAGGTCAGCCACATCCGGCTCCTCCTTTGTCTTCAGCAGTCGTTCGGTATTGGCTGTCGCTTGGCCCCCTCCCTCTGGTGAAGATTAGAGGAGGGGCAGGGATGGGACGGGACCCTGACTCCTGTCTGAGCCAGTCACATCTCTTGGATGGGGTCCTGGCTTTCGTGCCATCGGCTGATCCTGAAGCCCGGGAAATAGGGTGCACCCATCAGAACATTGTTCAGCACCCACGCTTGATGCAACCTCGTGGCCATCGTCAGGGCACATGATTTAATCCAGAAAGTTTAGCTAGGCAATCAGGCAGCTTTATACAAATGCAGCTATATAAGAGGGCAGATGCTAGTAGTAGGGGGCTCTCCCCGTCTGACTGAGGAGGGTTAGGGTTTATACGAACGCAGCTGCTAGTAGTAGGGGGCTCTCGGTCTCCCGGTCTGACTGAGGAGGAGATTTCTCACTCATACTTGTTTTTAGCTGAATAAAAGCCGTGCTCAGACGTATTCTCGTGTCGCTGCCTCTTCCCTGTGACACAAACATATGGTGTGTGTGTATTTATATATGAGGTACCCCGATATATATTCTGCTTTCTCCACCTCACACCTTCACTCCAATTCCCCATTACTCTGTGTATAACACTCAAAGGCTTAGTGTGCCAACCGCGTGGTTTACTTACCTACACCTAACAAACTGAGACGACACAGTTTTGTGAGTAAAATTGGTCACAGCTTTATTGTTTTAATAATACTTGGAAATAACTGTTAGCCATAATCTTAGTCCTTTGTCATCCTTATTCTCGGTATCCTCTGGTGGGAGCCCTTCTCCAACCGCCCTAATCTACCAGGAGAATATTCTCAACCGCCCCGTCATCCGCTCACCCTAGGTCCCTGTGACGGAGCGGCCTGTAGGCGAGGGCAGATAGATGCACAGACAAGGGTTACGCTTAACTATAGTGATTTATTTGCCACCAAACAGCAACCAAAACATTGGGACTGCTGCCCCTTTAAGGCAAAACACAAAAATAATTAAATCAAATCCTATTCCCGTTAGGGAAACTAACTACACCAGCAGGTCCCTAGCTAACGGTGCTGGCCAACTAACCTGGTTCCCAGCCCAAAACATGCCCTGGTATATGGAACAAAGTAACAGAGCCTGGCCAGAAAAATAAAGGGTTTTTGCTTATCTGTTAGTCCTTGTCTTTATCCTGGGTGTGATTCCCAGCTGGACCCCGCAGGCCTGCTTCTTTCAGTCCTAGGGTCCATAACAGCCAGACTCTCCCTGGCTGGGAGAACTTTCACTTCCTCTCTCTCTGTGGAGGAAAGCAGTCTCTGTGAGCTTCCTGACTTTTATCCCTGTTACATCAGGAGTTGATTGTCCACACCTCCCTGTTCAGGTGTGAAATCCAACACCCGTGCAGTCTAGGAAGGTAGTTAACCTCTTCACTCCCTTACAGTCCCCCTTGTCAGGGCCACCTGGGCCTACCCGCATAGGATAGAGCCCAGCTACCTAAGATTGGTGCCAGGGGTACAGCGCCCGACCGCCTGCGTCGGTGCCTCCAGCTCGCACAATCTTTTCAGGGGGACCGTTACCTGGGGCCCATCCGCATCGGGTGGAGCCCCATTTCGGGTCTTTACGGTGTCCCTACGATGACTTGCCTGACGAAGCTGTGACGATGGATCTGATAACAGATTCATAAGATATAGTCAGATATAGCACAACACAACATTACATTCTCACTGGGACGGGTGGGTGGGAAAAACAAAATCAGTGAGCAGCTCCTGCAAGCGCAGGGTTTAAATAGCCCACGCGAGTACCCCCCCCCCTGCCCCCGTTGGCATGCCCGCGAATCTGGCAAACCTTGTGGTAGGGGGAGGGGGGAAGGAAAGACAGCCAGCGCATGTACCCCCTAGATGCACAGCAACCATTATGCCGGTGACGGCCCCATTTTGGGACCTCTCCCTTTCATTTACATCTCTATAGCCACACTTCCTAAGATATTATTCATCTGGAAAACAGAAAACATCAGAAGGGACTTTTGTGGTCATATTACGTCTAACACGACACCATCCTCTAAATCCAACCCCCTGGATATCACCTGTGGCGTCCCGCAAGGCTCTGTTCTGGGGCCCTGACTTTTTGAGACTCGAAAACTGGATTTCCCAAAACAAAACTGTTTTTAAACACCGACAAGACTGTAACAATGGTATTTTGGGACCAAGACTACATTTTGAAGCTTTCAGTGACTGAGCTCCAGATCAGAACCAACGCTAACACCACCCTAATCCCTGTCACTAGTTTTAAATACCTGGGCTTATGGTTTGACTCCCACTTAACATTCGGGATGCACATTGATACCCTGACAACCAAGATCTATGCCAAACTAGGGGTACTTTACAGGAACAAATCCTCCCTAAGTCTCATAGTCAGAAAGCGTATCGCACAGCAGATGCTAATTATTGACTATGGAGACATAGTAAATGGCTCGGCACCCCAAACCCACCTTAGCAAACTTGACACCCTCTACAATTCAATTTGTCGTTTCGTTCTGCAATGCAACTATAACACACATCACTGCAAAATGCTCAAAGAACTAGATTGGTCATCACCTTTCCTGTCTTGCCTTTAAATTCTTCATGGGCAAGCTACCCACTTATCTGAACAAGCTCCTCACCCCTACCACATGCAGCCCTTATCATCTGAGATCTGACTCCAAAAGACTGTTCATGGTCCCAAGGCTCAACAAAGTATCCGGTCGCTCCTCCTTCTCTTACCGTGCACCCCACAACTGGAACAACCTACCAGAGACTCTCACATCCACCACCAGTTTAAGTTCTTTCAAATCTAAGGCTGTCTCACATTTTAATCTGGTCTATAACTGTTACATACGCCTATAATATATATCTGTAACTGTTACATACGCCTATAATATATATCTGTAACTGTGCATGCAATGTCTTGTATATAATGTAAACCCTGCTCATGTAACAGTATTTGTAAACATGTACTATTTGTTTTACTCTGTGCCCAGGACATGCGTGAGAACGAGAGGTAACTCTCAATGTATTACTTCCTGGTAACACATGTTATAAATAAATAAATAAATCCTCTAACTGCGCAGCGATGAAAACCTTCCCCCGGCATCCGACTGCGCAGATTAAACCCTTCCCCCGGCATCAGACTGCGCAGTGATGAAACCCTACCCCTGATATCAGACTGCGCAGCGATGAAACCCTTCCCCCGGCGTCAGGCTGCGCAACGATTAAACCCTTCCCCCGGCGTCAGACAGCGCCGCGCTGAAACCCTTCCCCAGTAATTGTGCTGTACAATGATGAAACCTTTTGACCAGATATGAATCCCCTTTTTACTGGTGCCAGCCCTGTAACGTGTTGGGGTGACGGGGTACCAGCCCTGTGATGTGTTGGGGTACCAGCCCTGTGATGTGTTGGGGTGACGGGGTACCAGCCCTGTGATGTGTTGGGGTACCAGCCTTGTGATGTGTTGGGGTGACGGGGTACCAGCCCTATGATGTGTTGGGGTGACGGGGTACCAGCCCTGTGATGTGTTGGGGTGACAGGTGATGGGGAACCAGCCCTGTGATGTGTTGAGGTGACAGGGTACCAGCCCTGTGATGTGTTGGGGTGACAGGTGATGGGGTACCAGCCCTGTGATGTGTTGGGGTGACGGGGTACCAGCCCTGTGATGTGTTGGGGTGACGGAGTACCAGCCCTGTGATGTGTTGAGGTGACAGGTGATGGGGTACCAGCCCTGTGATGTGTTGAGGTGACAGGTGATGGGGTACCAGCCCTGTGATGTGTTGGGGTGACGGGGTACCAGCCCTGTGATGTGTTGGGGTGACGGGGTACCAGCCCTGTGATGTGTTGGGGTGACGGGGTAGCAGCCCTGTGATGTGTTGTTGGAACGGGTACCAGCCCTGTGATGTGTTGGGGTGACGGGGTACCAGCCCTGTGATGTGTTGAGGTGATGTGATGGGGTACCAGCCCTTGTGATGTGTTGGGGTGACGGGGGTACCAGCCCATGATGTTTTGGGGTGACGGGGTACCAGCCCTGTGATGTGTTGGGGTGACCTGGTAAACAGCCCGGTGATGTGTTGGGTGACGGGGTACAGCCCTGTGAATGTGTGTTGGGGTGACAGGGTAACCAGCCCAGTGGTGTGTGTTGGGGTGACAGGGTACCAGCCCTGTGATGTGTTGGGGTGACGGGTACCACCCTGTGATTGTTTGGGGTGACGGGGTACCAGCCCTGTGATGTGTTGGGTGACGGGTGCTGGGACCAGCCCTGTGATGTGTTGGTGTGACAGGGTACCAGCCCTGTGATGTGTTTGGGGTGACAGGGTACCAGCCTCTGTGATTGGGGTGACGGGTACAAGCCCTGTATGTGTTTTGGTGGACGGTACCAGCCCTGTGATTGTGTTGGGTGACGGGGTTACCAGCCTGTGATGTTTTGGGGTGACAGGGTCCCCCCTGTGATGTGTTGGGGTGAGGGTAACCAAGCCCTGTGATGTGTTGGGTGTGACAGGGTACCAGACCTGTGATGTGTTGAGGGTGACGGGGTACCAGCCTTGTGATGTGTTGGGGTGACGGGTACAAGCCTGTGATGTGTGTGGGGTGACGGGTACCAGCCCTGTGATGTGTTGGGGTGACGGGTACCACCCTGTGATGTGTTGGGGTGACACGGTACCAGCCTGTGATGTGTTGGGGTGGACAGGGTACAACCGCGTGAGGTGTAGTTGGGGTGACGAGGTGACGGGTACCAGCCCTGTGATGTGTTGGGGTGACAGGGTACCAGCCTGTGATGTGTTGGGGTGACAGGGTACCAGCCCTGTGATGTGTTGGGGTGACAGGATACCAGCCCTGTGATGTGTTGGGGTGACAGGGTACCAGCCCTGTGATGTGTTGGGGTGACGGGGTACCAGCCCTGTGATGTGTTGGGGTGACAGGTACCAGCCCTGTGATGTGTGTGGGTGACGGTCCAATCGCGGGTGATGTGTTGGGGTGACAGGGTACCAGCCCTGGTGATGTGGTTGGGGTGACGGGGTTACCACGCTGTGATGTGTTGGGGTGACGAGGGTACCAGCCCTGTGATGTGTTGGGGTGAGCGGGTACCGATCCGTGTGAGTGATTGGGACGGGTACCACGGTGAGTGTTGGGGTGACCAGCTCTGTAACCATGTTGGGTTGGGTGGACAGGGTACCACCCTGTGATAAGTGTTGGGTGACGGGGGTACCAGCCCTGTGATGGTGTTGGGGTGACAGGTACCACGCCCTGTGATGTGTGGGGTGACGGGGGTACCAGCCTGTGATGTTTGGGGTGTACAGGGGTACCACCCTGTGATGTGTTGGGGTGACAGGTGACGGGGGTACCAGCCCTGATTTGGGGGGTGGGAGACTGGGTAACCAACCTGTGATGGTGTTGGGGTGACAGGTGGGGTTGTGTACCAGCCCTGTGATGTGTTGGGGTGACTGGGTTGAACCAGCCCTGTGATGTGTTGGGGTGACAGGTACCAGCCCTGTGATGTGTTGGGGTGACGGGGTAACAGCCCTTGATGTGTTTGGGACTACCAGCCCTGTGATGTGTTTGGGTGACAGGTACCAGCCCTGTGATGTGTTGGGGTGACAGGTACCAGCCTTGATGTTTGGGTGTGACGGGGTACCACCCCTGTGATGTGTTGGGGGTTGAATGGGTACCAGCCCTGTGATTGTGTTGGGGTGATGGGGTACAGCCCTTGTGAATGTGTTGGGGTGACGGGGTACCAGCCTTTGGATGTGTGTGGGGTGATGGGTACCAGCCCTGTGATGTGTTGGTGGGTGATGGGGTATCCAGCCCTGTGATGTGTTGGGTGGACAGGGTACCCAGCCTTGTGTTGTTGGGGTGAGCCTGGTACCACAGCCCTGTGATGTGTTGGGTGTGATGGGTCCCAGCCCTGTGATGTGTTGGGGTGACGGGGTACCACCCTGTGATGTGTTGGGGTGACGGGGTCCCACCCTGTGATGTTGTTGGGGTGACGGGGTACCAGCCCTGTGATGTGTTTGGGTGACGGGGTACCCGCCCTGTGATTGTGTTGGGGTGACGATTACCAGCCCTGTGATGTGTTGGGATGACGGGGTAACCAGCCCTGTGATGTGTTTGGGGTGACAGGGTCCCCAGCCCTGTGATGTGTTGGGGTGACAGGGTACCGCCCTTGATGTGTTCGGTGACGGGTACCACCCTGTGATGTGTTGGGGTGACGGTGGGGTACCACCAGCCCTGTGATGTGTTTGGGGTGACGGGGACCAGCCCTGTGATGTGTTGGGGTGATGGGGTACCCCCTGTGATGTGTTGGTGTGACATGGGTACCAGCCCTGTGATGTGTTGGGGGGACGGGGTACCACCCTGTGATGTGTGTGGGGTACCAGCCCTGTGATGTGTTGGGGTGACGGAGGTACCAGCCCTGTTGATTGTGTTGGGGTGACGGGGTACCAGCCTTGTGATGTGTGGGGTGATGGTACCAGCCCTGGAGTGTTGTGGGACGTTACAAGCCCTGTGATGTTGTTGGGGTGACAGGGTACCAGCCCTGTGATGTGTTGGGTTGACGGGGTACCAGCCCTGTGATGTGTTGGGATGACGGGGTACCAGCCCTGTGATGTGTTGGGTGACAGGGTACAGCCCACTGTGATGTGTTGGGGTGAGGGGGTACCAGCAGCCTGTGGATTGTTGGGGAGACGGGGTTCCACCCTGTGATTGTGTGGGTGACAGGTACCAGCGCTGTGATGTGTTGGGGTGACGGTACCAGCCCGTGATGTGTTGGGGTGACGGGTTACCAGCCCTGTGATGTGTTGGGGTGACAGGTGACGGGACCAGCCCCTGTGATGTGTTGGGTGACAGGGTACCACCCTGTGATGTGTTGGGGTGACAGGGTACCAGCCCTGTGATGTGTGTTGGGGTGACGGGTTACCAGCCCTGTGATGTGTTGGGGGTACATGGTACCAGCCTGTGATGTGTTGGGTGTACAGGGTACCAGCCCTGTGATGGTTGGGGTGACAGGTGTACCAGCCCTGTGATGGTTGGGTGAGTGACGGGTACCAGCCCTGTGATGTGTTGGGGTACGGGTCCAGCCTGTGATGTGTGGGGTACCAGCCTTGTGATGTGTTGGGGTGACGGGTACAAGCCCTATGATGTGTTGGGGTGACGGGGACACCAGCCCTGTGATGTGTTGGGGTGACAGGTATGGGGAACCAGCCTGTGAATGTGTTGAGGTGGACAGGGTACCAGCCCGTGATGGTGGGGTGACAGGTGAGGGGTACCAGCCCTGTATGTTTTGGGTGACGGGGTACCAGCCCTGTGTGTGTTGGGGTTACGGAGTAACCAGCCCTGTGATGTGTTGAGGTGACAGGTGATGGGGTACCAGCCCTGTGATGTGTTGAGGTGACAGGTGTGGGGTACCATCCCTGTGAATTGGTGTTGGGTGACGGGGTACCAGCCCTGTGTGTGTTGGGGTGACGGGTAACCAGCCCTGTGATGTTTGTGGGTGACGGGGTCCCAGCCCTGTGATGGTGTTGGGTACCAGCCCCTGTGATGTGTTGGGCGTGACGGGGTACCAGCCCTTTGATGTGTTGGGGTGACGGGGTACCAGCCCTGTGATGTGTTGGGGTGACGGGGTAGCAGCCCTGTGATGTGTTGGGGTGACAGGTGACGGGGTACCAGACCTGTGATGTGTTGGGGTGACGGGGTACCAGCCCTGTGATGTGTTGGGGTGACGGGGTACCAGCCCTGTGATGTGTTGGGGTGACGGGGTACCAGCCCTGTGATGTGTTGAGGTGACAGGTGATGGGGTACCAGCCCTCTGATGTGTTGGGGTGACGGGGTACCAGCCCAGTGATGTGTTGGGGTGACGGGGTACCAGCCCTGTGATGTGTTGGGGTGACAGGGTAACAGCCCTGTGATGTGTTGGGGTGACGGGGTACCAGCCCTGTGATGTG
>WSYH01012217.1:0-19248 GCA_036426205.1 Ascaphus truei | reverse complement strand
GTGCGTGAGAGAGCGCGTCGGTGCGTGAGAGAGCGCGTCGGTGCGTGAGAGAGCGCGTCTGTGCGAGTGTGAGAGAGAGTTTGAGAGAGAGAGTGAGTGAAAGAGAGAGTGAGTGTGAAAGAGAGAGTGAGAGAGTGAGTGAGTGTGTGAGAGAGAGAGAGAATGAGAGAGTGTGAGTGAGAGAGAGTGTGAGTGAGAGAGTGTGAGTGAGAGAGTGTGAGTGAGAGAGTGTGAGTGAGTGACAGAGTGAGTGAGTGTATGGAGAGGGAACCAGTAGAATAACACCACGTGGAATATACAATAAACTTCCTACAGAAAGGTCTCGGCACACAGAGGAATGTACAATAACAATGTGTCAGTAACAATGTCATCTTCCTGTGAGGCTCAGCACGCACATACTGCATAATATGTTCCAAGCATGTAATAGAGAGAGTGCTCTCACCCGGCCGGACCGACTGGACCAGGACAATTCGGTCTCCGCTGACCGTGAAGCCAAATCCATTCTGATCCCTCTGAACGATGACGCATCGCTGGACCAATCCTACGGGACACAACATCCCAATGTCAGGACAGGCTGCAGTCCCCCATCTCACCAGTAGAGGAGACATTTCCCCAGGAGCTACACTAGCAAATCTGTGTTTTTTCTGCAGCAGTTATAATGAGTGTATAATGATGCCGAGTACTTATAGAATGTACACTGCCAGCCCCCGAACACCTGCTACCGCCTGAGAGCCCAAATACAGGCACATTCCAGACGTCCCTTGTGTGTGGTGACAACTACAAAGGCACAGATTTACTAAATGGTGCTATCCCTTCGCACCCTCTGAGACCAATTCCGGGGGAAAGTAAGGCGGGCTAAATTAGCATTGTTAATTAAAATAGGGGGCGAAATATTTACAGTATAGTGAAGATGTGCCTGCAGGGTAAATGGGTGGGAAGCAGTAGATCTGTGAATGTGATGGGGATATATGGGCGAGGGCTCGGCACCGGGCGAGGAACATGGTGTTTGGGGAAAATAAACGCCTTATTTTGCAGCTTCGCCAGAACTTGTTGCCTTTTATTCTAAAAGAAAGGTCTTGCATCTTTCTGTATCGTTTGTTTTGGGGCTAAAATCTTGGCTGGAGAGGATTGAGGGGCTGTGGTAACTTGCATATTACAGCTTTTATACCATCCACCATAGGACATCCATGTATTACAGCTTTTATCCCAAACATCATGGGATATCCCTGTAATACAGCGCTTATCACATACACCATAGGATATCCCTGTATTACAGCTCTTATTCTCTGTATTACAGAGCTTCTCCCATATAGAGCTCTATGAAGTATCCACTAACATCTGCCAGGATGGAGGATGGTAAATCAGCATGTATTCCCGGTCTCACACCCACAGGTTAGAATGAAGGTTACCTGTCCTGTCCTGGTGTATATGAGGAGCATGTATTCCCGGTCTCACACACACACACACACACGTTAGAATGAAGGTTACCTGTCCTGTCCTGGTGTATATGAGGAGCATGTATTCCCGCTCTCACACACACACACGTTAGAATGAAGGTTATCTGTCCTGTCCTGGTGTATATGAGGAGCATGTATTCCCGGTCTCACACACACACACACACGTTAGAATGAAGGTTATCTGTCCTGTCCTGGTGTATATGAGGAGCATGTATTCCCGGTCTCACACACATACAGGTTAGAATGAAGGTTACCTGTCCTGTCCTGGTGTACATGAGGAGCATGTATTCCCCGTCTCACACACACACACACACACACAGGTTAGAATGAAGGTTACCTGTCCTGTCCTGTCCTGACTGGTGTACTAGAGGAGCAATGTATTCCCGTCACACACACAGGTTAGCTAAAGGTTACCTGTCCGGTCTGGTGTATATGAGAGCATGTATTCCCTGTCTCCTCACAGTTAGAATGAGGTTACCTGTCCTGTCCTGGTGTATATGAGGAGCATGTATTCCCGGTCTCACACATACACACACATATAGAATGAAGGTTACCTGTTCCTGCCTGTCCTGGTGTATATGAGGGATCAGTGTTCCCCGTCTCACACAACAGGTTAGAATGAAGGTGCCTGTCCGTCCTGGTGTATATGAGGAGCATGTATTCCCCGTCTCACCACACACACAGGTTAGATGAAGGCTAACCGGTCCTGGTGTATATGAGGAGCATGTATTCCCCGACACACACACACAGAGAATGAAAGTTACCTTCCTGTCCTGGTGATATGAGGAGTATGTATTCCCATCTCACACATACACGGTTAGAATGAAGGTTACCTGTTCCTGTCCTGGTGTATATGAGATGTGTATTCCCGGTCTCTCACACACACAGGTTAGAATGAAGTTACCTGTCCTGTCCTGGTGTATAAGAGGAGCAGTGTATTCCCGGTCACACACAGGTTAGAATGAAGGTTACCTGTCCTGTCCTGGTGTAATAATGAGGAGCTGTATTCCCGGTCAACACACACCCAAGTTGAATGAAGGTTTACCTGTCCTGTCCCTGTGTGTATAATGAGGAGCATGTATCCCGCTCTCACACACACACACACACACAGGTTAGAATGAAGGTTACCTGTCCTGTCCTGGTGTATATGAGGAGCATGTATTCCCGCTCTCACACACACAGGTTAGAATGAAGGTTACCTGTCCTGTCCTGGTGTATATGAGGAGCATGTATTCCCGGTCTCACACATACAGGTTAGAAATGCGTTACCTGTCCTGTCCTGGTGTTAATGAGGAGCATGTATTCCCGGTCACCACACAGGTTAGAATGAGGTTACCTGTCCTGTCCTGGTGTATATGAGGAGCATGTATTCCCTTCTCACACACACACACACGGTTAGAATGAGGTTACCTGTCCTGTCCTGGTGTATATGAGGAGCATGTATTCCCGGTCTCCACACACACACCCACACACACACCACACACACACACAGGTTAGAATAAAGTGTTATCTGTCCTGGTGTATATTAGGAGCATGTATTCCCGGACCACACCCAGCTTAGAATGAGGTTACCTGTCCGTCCTGGTGTATATGAGGACATTTATTCCCGTCTCACACACACACCAGTTATAATGAAGGTTATCTTGTCCTGTTGGTATATGAGGAGCATGTTTACTTCCCGGTCCTCACACATACGTTTAAATGAAGGTTACCTGTCCTGTGTGTATATGATGAGCATGTATTCCCGGTCTCACACATACAGTTAGAATGAAGTTACCCCTGTCCTGGTGTATATGAGGAGCATGTATTCCCGGTCACACACACACAGATTAGAATGAAGGTTACCTGTCCTGTCCTGGTGTATATGAGGAGCATGTATTCCCGGTCTCACACACACACACACAGGTTAGAATGAAGGTTACCTGTCCTTGTCCTGGGTATATGAGAGCATGTTTCCCCGGTCTCTCACAGGTTAGAATGAAGGTTACCTGTCCTTCCGGTTATATATGAGCATGTATTCCCGGTCTCACACACACACACAGTTAGATGAAGTGTTACCTGTCCTGTCCTGGTGAAAAGGACATGTATTCCCGGTCTCCACACACACACAAGGTTAGAAGAAGGTTTACTGTCTGTCCTGGTGTATATGAGGAGCATGTATTCCCGGTCTCACACACACACCACACAGTGTTAGAATGAAGGTTACCTGTCCTGTCCTGGTGTAATATGAGGAGCATGTATTCCCTCTCTCTCACAACACGCAGGTTAGAATGAAGGTTACCTGTTGACTCATTATAATCGGAAGGCGGCGATGGTGTCCTGGACCGCGCTCTGCTGTTCCATCACACTCACAGAGGAACTGTTAACCTTGGGAAACAAGCGGGGCGATTACACGGAGGACAACGAGCCCCACCACACAACAAGATGCCCCCACTTCCACTCAGCAATATATACAAGAAGCGCTCACGCCACCACACAAACTTTCTATTTTTTTTTTTGTTTTACTTATATTTTGCAGACGCATCAAAATACAAATGCAGGAATAATGTGAAGGATGACAACCAATGCATGGATACACTTTAGTAGTTACTGGAAAGATGGAAAGGTCTGCGACAGCGGCTTTTGTGTGGGAAAAGGGGAAATGCTAAAGACGGCACCAAACCCACTGAGTTCATATTTGTAACTGGATCATAAAAGAGAAGACAAACCATTTTGCAGCTTACGTAATGTTAAAACAGGGTAGAAGCAAAAGGTGACACTGTGCGCTCATTTTGCATGTCATTTGCCAGATCCTTAGCTCCAGAGAAGCCCTGTATGACACATAATGGGACAGGCAGAGTTGCAGACCTGTCTGAGACGCGTGAATGTACCACAAGTGGTTTGCATTTGCTATTTTACATAATCACGAGGCAAAATTCTAAACCCTCCATAAAAATAAAAATGAGTAAAGGCTTAAAACATTTGCTGCGCTTCCTTTTTATAAACAAAATCACAAGACCGCTTTCCCTTCCTTGTGTATAAACTCATACAGCAAAGGGACAAATATCATAAAACACGGCATGCTGTTTGCATTAAGCGGCCTAATAATATATAATCCTGCTGCGGTTATAATTCCGCGTTCGCACCAGTGGCGGATTTTCTGCCGGCCGGGGAAGGCGCACAAGTTTTTAGAGGGCCTTCAAAAATTATTTCATTTTTTTTTTATTATTCAAAATAATACTATTTCACAAATCAATATTTCCCTAAAAGCGAAGATTTACTGCGATCCCAAAAGAAAAAAACAGGAGGAAAAAAAAAATTAAATGTCCGCTTAAACTTGTGTGGCATTGCTGGAAAAGGTTAACCCTTCGCCGCCTGCATTGCTTTGTACGCCCGCTTGGCAGCAGTGTTATAGATGTGAGCGGTGAAGAGAATAGACGGATACGCTTGGCAAGCGCCTGTTCAAGTTTGCTAAGTCACCATGGGGTGTGGGTATTGGAGGGGAGGGGGGGGAGGGTATATTTGGGTGAAGCATCGGATGTCAGAGGAGAATCAGAAAAGATATGTGGGAACTGCGGAATGAAAATGTAAGATAGCCCAAATTAGAATGCCCCCTGACACTGCCAGAGTCTCTAAACCCTTCACTGCTAGCTTCTCAACCTTCCTGCATCTTCTCTAACCCATTCACTGCTAGCTTCTCTACCCCATTCACTGCTAGCTTCTCTAAACCCATTCACTGCTACTTCTCTAACCCATTCACTGCACTTCTCTAACCCATTCACGCTAGCCCTCTAACCCATTCACTGCTCTTCTCTAACCCATTCAGAGCGGAGAGACCGGCAGGATCTCGTGTGGCTGGCCTCTCTCCTGCTACATCTGAACAGGATAACTCAGATTTTAAGAGGGTGCCCTATTGAAGTCTATGGATGGGGGGGGGGGGGGTATATGTTAGTGCAGGGGTGCTCAACTCCAGTCCTCAAGACCCCTCCCAACAGTCAGGTTTTAAGGGTATCCCTGCTTCAGCACAGGCGGCTCAATCAGTGGCTCGCAAACTGTTCTGAAGCAGGGATATCCAGAAATCCGACCTGTTGGGAGAGTTCTTTTAGTACAGGAGTTGGTCACCCCCGTGTTCAGGGTGATCCCACTGAAGTAATGGTTGGTGTCACCTGATGTGTCGGATGGGTGATTCTACATACTAAAAAGGATGATGACATTAATTGTGGTAAAGAACCCACCCTAACTTCTAATTTTATTTACAGGTGGGACCTGGGGGTCCCTCCGAGCTGAATGACACTTCTTCTCCTCTCCTCTTCCTCTCCTCTCTCCCTCTCTCCCTCCCCCCACTCCCTCCCGGGAATACTTCCCAGGGAATTTAGTGTTACGTCCTGTTTTTTTTTTTGTTTTGTTTTTTTTAAAGGGGATTTAAAATGGCCATCCAATAGGAATCCACAACCAATGATGTTGCAGCTTCCTATTGGCCAGAGATTTGACAGCCATTTTGATTGGCCCAACGGAGTTTTTAAACCAGTAACCATCTCTGAAACCAGGAAAGAATAAAACAGTACGAGGAACTGCTTATTTAATTGTCGGTTTCCGAATACTATAGGATGATCTAATTGACGTCTATAGTCACCTGTATGTTACGAAGGGTGAACCCCTGAGCCTATGATATATCGCGGCGTGTGAGCAGCTGATTCTATAGAACCCTCTGGCTCATCGATATAGGTCAATTAAAAGATAACAAAACTTGAAACAAACCTCAGTTCCCCTGGCTCAGTACCCGCTCCTGGGTCCAGCTCAGCAAGTTCCACACATCCACTGTGCGTTACCACATCTTTCTTACCCCCACATATACAATTCTCCCACAAACACAGGGTGCATGTAAGTGAAGGCTACTGCATAGTGTGGCTTTTGAGAATACAAGACAAAAATGAAACGTGACCGAGTCACACAGAAGCACCCGTTCCCAACCCACTGATCCCACGTTCCCACCCACTGATCCCACGTTCCTCCCAACCCCTGATCCCACGTTCCCAACCCACTGATCCCACGTTCCCAACTCCCAACCCACTGATCCCACCGTTCCCAACCCACTGATCCCCGTTCCCACCCACTGATCCCACGTTCCCACCACTGACCCATCCCACGTTCCCAACCCCTGATCCACCGTCCCACCCCCTGATCCCACTTTTCCCAACCACTGATCCCCACGTTCCCAACCCACTGATCCCACCAGTTCCCACCACGTACGCACTGATCCACTAAATGATTACTGCTCAATGATCTTGAGAGAGAGGAGAGAGAGAAGAGAGAGAAGAGAGGTGAGGACATTGGATAAAGAAGGAATCTAACATATGCATCCTGTGAAAGTCAATGGAGAAAACTGGTGGTTTCATTTCATTTAAATCTTTGGGGTCATCTCATGTTTTAATCTAAAGGATAATCACGTTGATCCCTTTAATATGCTAACCCGGGTGAGCACCTCAGTCCTCATGGCCACCACCAGGCCAGGTTTTTAGAATATCCCTCTTCGCGCAGGTGGCTCATTACACACACCTGGCTGAAGCAGGGCTATCCTAAAAAAACGGACCTGTTGGTGGCCCTTGAGGACTGGAGTTGGCCACCCCATGTCCCAGCATATGAAGGACGCCAACCCTAAACGTGCGCGTGAACGTGGTGTGTGTAAAACAGTTGACGGAAAGTGGAAAACAAAATGAGCATTAGCGCAGAAGATTAAAGGAGAAAGGGGGATGAAAAACGAAACATGGAACAAAAGTAGAAAGCCGGCATCTTGCTTTTAAGCAGACAGCTTTTTGCATTCTTTAAATTCTTTAACAAGTCCCCTGGGTAAGAATGTGCGCAGGAACTCCGAGAGAAACGTTACAGAACACCAGGCCTACGTCTAACCTTCAGGCAGGCTACACCTCCCACACGCAGGAGTATCCTTTAGAATTGGTTTTATTTTTTAAAGACCTTCTTCAGAAACACAACACACCTACTCATTGTGTCTTCACCTGCTCCTTCTAGATCCGGGTGCTCAACTCCATCCTCAAGCCACCCCCTCCGCCTCCTCCCTCCCCAGCAGGTCAGGTTTTTCAGGATATCCAGCTTCAGCACAGGTGGCTCATCAGAGGCATTGACCACCTGTGCTGAACAGGGGCTGATTGAGCCACCTGTGCTGAAGCCAGCGATATCCTGAAACCTAACTGTTGGGGAGATGGGGTTTGAGGACTAGAGTTGAGCCCCCCTATTCTACCTTGGGAGCTCCTTGAGTCCGTGACCCTCTTCCTATTGTCTCTGTTTTGTCTTGACATATATTACTATTTTTTTGGAGGGGTGGGGGGGAGGGTGTCATACAATGTTATTGCCCTCCCTCCCACATTGTACTGCGCTGTGGAATACGTTGGTGCCATACAAATAAAACTGATATAAATTATTTAAAGTTATAGCCACTTGAATAACTGTAGTTACAACCTTGGCGAGATTGTTTACGGTACATGTAAGCTTCGGCATCAGATACCAATGTCATTTACAGAACTTCCTCTTTCCTGGATGACTGGCAGACAGGAAGTTTCTATTCTGAATTTTATTATTATTATTATTATTATTATTGTTATTATTAAACCACCCCCCTTTCCTTGCGGTCACCCAGGGCCCCGTCAGCAGAGAGAGGTGGCCAGCAGAGATGCAAACACTGAACAAGGCAGCACATAGAAACCATCAAATCCATTATTTGCAATATTTACCCCGGATTTCTTTCTTCCTTGATAGAGGGTTTCGTTATATATTGAAACACACCGGTATTCCTTTCCTGGGAAACATTCAGGTCACCTTTTATTTCCTAGTGGGGTGTACCTGCTTTATAACATTTCCCCTGCCAGAGTTTCCATCGCGCTGCAAAGGACATGTATACATGCAAATCAGATATGCACCGTTTAAAAAAAAAACCAGAGGTAGCCAACATAAGTCCTCAAGAGCCACCAACAGTCAGGTTTTCAGGATATCCCTGCTTCAGCACAGGTGGTGCAGCCATAATAACCGAGTCACTGACTGAAATCACCTGTGCTGAAGCAGGGATATGCAGAAAACCTGACCATTGATGGCCCTTGAGGACTGGAGTTGGCCACCCTGGGTTAAAAGATCAGTGTAAACTGTGCTGTAGGTGTTCCAATGGAATAATACCCAAATATCCAGGTATAGCTTTAACTGCACATACAAAGCCAAAGCAGTGTGTATGTACTAGGAGATACTGCAACACAGGTGGAAGAGCACACAGCTTACCAGGCTGCAATAGGGCTGTAGGAGGATGGCAGCAGGGTATAATCCACAAGAGAAAGACAGACAATCAGTTAGTTTACATACAACAAAATGTCGAACCTAAGAGACTTTCCCACTACAAAATGATAGTAACAGGCGTGGTTCCCGGGTGTAACCCTGATCGTTATTCTGACCTGCCAGCTAACTGCACACGTGTATCAGCTGAAGCCTCCCAAGCAAACCCACCTACCAATAACTCGGGGACACGGGGTGGTCAACTCCAGTCCTCAAGGGCCACCAACAGGCCAGGTATTGGGATATCCCTGCTTCAGCACAGGTGGCTTAATCAGTGGCACAGTCAGAATGACGAGCCACCTTGCTGAAGTCAGGGATATCCATCATACCGGCCTGTTGGTGGCCTTTGAGGACTGGAGTTGGCCACCTCTGCTCTAGGAGATGGTAAACAGAAGTTGGGATCAGTGGCATCAACCTATAATGTCTCTGAAGACCAGATTATCCCCAACCATGTGCCGGTCCTGGTAATATCACCGTACTGATCCCCTTGCTCTGCAGCAAGGATGCTGGAGATAACTTCTGCTCCTGATAGGATCAGTGGTGGGATTCTGCGGGTCGCGCAAACCTGTTACTAAAATTTCACAAGTTCGCCGCAACCGATGCGTAATTGGCGGCGCGTCTGACAGCATCTTCCGGCATCTATTTCCCTGCAATGCCTCTTAATATGGCCGCGCGGCATCAAATGCGCCACTTTGCCATGCCACGGGAAAGCCGCGTGACGTAGCCGCATCAAGTGACGTCCATTGCCATGGCAACAGACACTACGTGACGACGTTACTCGGCGTCCGTTGTCATGGCAACGCGCATCATGTGACGCCACGCGGCCATTTTGAGGGCTTTGCAGGGAAATAATGCCAGGAGATGCTGTTAAGACGCCGCCCCGCCGCCCCAGTAAGAACCGTTTGTTAAAAAAAATTAATCACACCACTAACTATCAATATTAAACTCACATGGTGTGGAGTTTATAGGGGTTCTGCATCTGTGAAGGGGATTGTGGGTGTTTTTTGTGGAAATGGCGTATATTGGAAAGTCAGTGTGTCAGGTTTGTCTTTATGTCCCATTGCAAATCAAGTAAGAGTTTGTTTAAATGAAAAGGTTTAAATAAAATCACCGATTTAAAATAATCGCTGTTCTCTATGAAATTCTTTATTTATTTTATTTATAAAATGTGATTACCAGGAATTAATACAGTGAGAGTTACCTCTCGTTTTCCACGTATGTCCTGGGCACAGCGTTATGATGACAGATCATGGTTACATTACATGAACAGGGCGATACCTTATATTTACAGATATTTCATGGACAGTTAAGATAATACTGTACTGTACAGGTTATAGGCGAATGTAACATTTACAGAGCAGATAGAATGTGAGACGGCTTTAATGATGAAGAACTGTAGAAGACCGTTGGCGGCTGTGAGAGTCTCCGGTAATGGATGTCCCAGGCACCGGGAGAGCATCAAATCAGATGTCAAAAAGCATCCGGATGTTCAACCACAATAAGCAAAACGAAGGAAGCATTATCCACCTGTGTGTCGCCTCCACCACGGAGGTGAAATCAGAATTAGAAAGAACATTGGCGAGTCAGCCACAGTTTTGGGGTTTTCTGTGACCATACTGTCTACTCCACCACACTTAACTCTTGGCGGCTGTACACTATAAGTCTACATACTATGTACAGATCTCCACTGTATTTACTCAACACACAGCGTACGTTTAAGCTTTTTGTGGCAGGCAATTCCTTTCCTCAATATTCTCTGTTTTCTGTTCCCCTTACTGTCCCGTCCAGTTCCCTGTATCCTAATACCTCTACATAAATAAACTCTTCTAGCTACGTGTACCCACCAATAACATTACCTGGGCAATGAGGGTGGCGTTTAGAGGCTGCTCTGTTCCCGGCAAATTACAGAGGGAGGACAGCGTGTTTGACGGGGACAAGACAGCAATTCCGAAAGCAACACGAAAAAAACGAAACAGACATGACAAGGGACACATGAAATGAGCACCACACAGACATGGCCAGGCACATTGTTCTGGTACAGTCCCGTATACACCCAGCCTTGCACAAAGCCCATATTCTACTGCTGGGTTTGTAAAGAGCAAAGTGAGACCTATATACAGGAGAACTGAGTATACACAGTATTATAGTGATGATCTACTTAAGACCGATCCCCTGGTGATATATGTCACTGTTCAGTCGTCAGAAAGGAAGAAGATTCACATTTGAAACAGTTTTATCAAAACTCAATAGCGGGCCATTTCTAAACGTGTATTTGTAACAGCTCCGTGATCGCTCCTGTTTAATCGCTCCTCTGCCAGGTATGAGAGCCCTACACATGGGAAGCAGCAGTGTATTATATGCAATGTTGTGTACTGTGGCTAATAATTCCATGTTAGTGTGTCACTTACACAAGCACATTTAAGTACAGGTATATATGTTTGTGTGTAACAATACACACCACACAACACACACACACAACACCACACACACACACACACTAATAAAAAATATCACACATTCACATATCTCAGACAGGTTTCCATCCTTGCCTTCCCCATTATCTCTCAGCTCTAGTGCTTCCACTCCAGCTAGGGATTCTGGGTAATGACATGCAAATTAGTGTGCACGGTGTTATATATCTAGATCTATACACAACACACACACACTTCTGAAGAAGTCTGCACACTTCCAAATGCTTCCTTTACTTAGAGGTGTGATTATGGGGATATAATGTGTATTGGGTTTCTGTTCTCAAACACCCCTCTTAATCCCTCCCAGACCCCTAATCCAGAAACCCTACTAAATACATGAGCGCAGGAACACCTCTATGTGCAGGATATCAGGACGTCTCTGCATGTCGGATGGTTACATTGCATGGTCCAAAAAACAATCTGCGGGAAACTGGAGTGGTAGACATATACTCATTACTACTATACAGGGCAGCAGGTTAATGTTCAGCACACAATTCCCCTTTAACCTTTCAGCACCGGAGTAGCTGCCTGGCAGTACACTTTGCAGAAGAAGAGATCTTATTACTGTACATCGTCTCTCTCAGATAGTGCCACTTTGACTGGTTCCCTTGTGACGAATAATGCGCGTTTATTTAGAGCAGAGGGTGGGCCAATTCCAGTTGAGCTAACCAACAGTCGGTTTCAATATACCCTGCTTCAGCACAGGTGGCTCAATCATCTTCGACTGAGCACCCATGCTGAAGCAGGGATATCTTAAAACCTGACCTTTTGGCAGCTCTTGAGTTCACACCACCCCAATTACAATAACAAAGGGACGACGGTTTAAACAAGAATTTACCTGCAGACACAGCGTTTTATCACAGGACAGGAGTTTACACGTCACCCGGGAAAACACTGACGTTTTATCAGCAATCCGGCTAAACGTATTTTTTCTCTTTCTTTCTTTCTCCTTTTTTCTTTTAGCCGTGATAGGTTTGAAGCAAGGAGTCTCCGGAGCTGACCCGGCTTGGGCTATGGGGGCTATCACAAAATGCGGATTTAAAGCCAAAGCATCACGCGGGCCAATAAGAAACCGTGACATCATCCCTTGCGCTAACCATGGTCCGGTGTGACATTTAAACCTGCAGAGATACCGGCACCCCCATTACGAGTAAGTATCTCTGGCAGCCGGGGGGGTCCCCGGGCTGAAACGTAACGCGGTTCCGCTCGGGAAACCCCCAGGTTCAAACCTATTTAAAAAAAAAAATAATAAAAAGATGTTCTGCTGTTTTAAGAAACTTAAAACGGTTTTTTCCTTTCAAACGAAAAGCCCAACACAACAACAGTAAAAATATAATAATATTGTACTGTAAAAGGTAACGGCTTCTTGTAAAAGATGCAATCGCCCTTAAAAGTAACCACGCTACTTATGTGTATCTCGTAATGTATGTTGTATGTCTTTATTTGTAAGGCGCCATAAAATGTACATAGCGCTTCACAGTAGTAATGACATGTCATATAATAACAATATAATAACACATCATGGGAATAAGTGCTTCAGACAACTGTAAAGTAACATTAAGGAGGGTTCCGCCCGAGGAGCCTTACCAATCTAATTGGTAGGTAGGGAGAACGTACAGAGACGTAGTGAGGGAATACTAGTAAGTGCGTCTGCGGGAAGGCCAACGCTTTGTGTCAATGTGTCCATGATATCCAGTGCTATTTCATATGCTTCTTTAGCGATGTGTCTTAAAGTGATAGCGAGGGGGGCTATCGGGTATTGAGGGGAAGAGCATTCCAGAGGTGTGGGTCAGAAAGTGAGAAGCGTTTAGGCGGGAGAGAAGCTTTAGATACAAAGGGGGTAGAAAAGAGACATCCTTGAGAAGAACGCAAGAGTCGTGATGGTGCAATAGCGTCCATCGGAATAAAAGGAATGGTGCTTTTATAATAAAAAGAGAATGTGCTTTGCTCTTGTCCGTAATACTGAATTCACGCATTCGAACTACTTCATTTTTGTCTGACAATGGCAGCCGAAGATTACTTTGGCACAGGCGCTATGGTGGTAAAAAAGTGACAAAACCCCTCCACAGTAAAGCATAAAGCAATGTAATATCCTTGTATATTCACTTGCCTGTCTTAGACAGTCTGCACACCCTGTCCCAGAATCCTTTCTGCAAGTGAAGCCTGTATGCTGGGCGATAATGGGACAGATGTGTTGCAGACCTGTCTAAGACATGCAAGTGAATATACAGGAATATTACAGTTACTTTATGCTTTACTGTGGAGGGTTTTTGTCACTTTGTTTACCCACCATAACCTTATAAGTGTTGGTGATTACCGACTCTTATCTCATTTGAGCAAATGCCATCAACCAACCTCACACTGATGATACCCATCAAGGTTGAACATGTCTGTGGAGTGGGGTTACTGGCTTTGCATCTCCCAATCCTTGCTTAACGTGTCTAAAGCATCATGTCATTGGCTAAGGTTTGTTCATGTAATGTGAGCTGAGATAAAAGGTGGCACTGTGTGCTCATTGTGCATGTCATTTCCCAGAATCCCTTGCTGCAGTGTGAATTGCTGTGTGTGGGCGTATAGGTGAAAGACAGGGTTGCAGACCTATCTAGACATGTCAAGGAATACAGGAATATTTACAGTGCTATATATATATTATATATATAGTATAGAATAGTATAGTATAGTTTAGTATATGTCTACACACACACACAAAACTGTTGTTCGGGGTTCACTATAGACAGTGGAAGTTAGACGAGGGAATTTAGTAATAGCTCCGACAATATTTTCCGATGGAAACGTGTAATTGCACAGCACTCCCGCAGAGCCTCCCCCTGCTGACTCTATTAAAGTCATTAGTTCAGCTCCGCTTTTCTGCCAAGCAGACGAGCATTTGTACAGCGGTGGGCAGGAGTGGGAACACACACACACACACACACAAATCCAACTAGAGCACAACACAATCACGTCCCAACTTCAGTGCCAAGGAGACTGCACATCAGAGTACACTTCCAAAAAACAACGCCAAGTGTTGCCATCTCACGTTGGGCACAAACCCTTTCCCACCCCTCCCAGCCCAGGGGCCGCGCCAAATTCACGCCTAATTCCCTAGCTTCCAAAAATAATCATGAACGGAGTGTAGCTTTGGAGATGCAGTTAGCACAGTGCTCAACAAGGTACACAATGCAAGGGGAAACGGTCTTAGAATGTTCTATGGAGCTGTCAGCAAAAGGGACATGTCCAACCACAACACACACATACTCTCACACACCATAATACTTAGCGTTTTATGCATCAAACTAACTCGATTACCCTGTATCATGAGCTACAAATGTACAGTACTGTGCAATGGTGCCAGGCAACAACACCGCCCTGTGCGATGTGCAGATTCAATCCATCCTCATTTTATTATGGTTATGTTTGCCGTTAAGCGCAACTCCTCACCTCTCTTCCATAACCGCGTCACACAATTGCTTGCACCAGGTGTGCGCAAGTTCTTGAGCTGACCCACATGTGCCAGCCCCAAGCGCTCGTGCCCCCCCCCCCTCCCCTGTGACCCTGTGGTCGCGTGACATCGTCACCCCAAACAGCGTCATTTGATGCTGCATTTGTCATGGTGACGTGCCAAAGCCGGCAGAATCCCGGGAAGTTTGAGTTTGCAGCGGCCTAGCGCGGTCCCCCAGCATTTCATTTAAATGCCTCGGTGAAGAGCACGAGGCCTCGGCAACCGCCGCGCACCCTACTTTGTGCACCCCTGTCTTAAACAATGGGACACATGAAATCCTATCATAAGGCTATCCATCACCCCTGCTAACCTTCCTCATTACAGCCTTCACAGGACAGTTCTCTATTTGGGTCCCTGTGATTAAAAGGTTCATTAAATTAAGACTATACGATTCTGTTAACCAGATTAACTCCTCCCTGGAGTTGCGCCCCTCAGGCAGGAAAGGGGTTAAGTGT
Organism: Ascaphus truei; assembly: GCA_036426205.1. NCBI lineage: Eukaryota > Metazoa > Chordata > Amphibia > Anura > Ascaphidae > Ascaphus > Ascaphus truei. The sequence continues at coordinate 4,055 of WSYH01012217.1, read as the reverse complement.
ATGCGTGTTTGCACAGCACACATGCATGCTATGCAAAGGTCTCACGGACAATGTCACTTAACCACAATGCCAGACCCTTGTGTCACACCCGTACCTAGGCAACAGTCAAACGCTCCTTGTGACTCACGAGTCCGGGAATGAGGCCAGATTCCAAACATAGGTTGCCCAGTGGCCATTTGTTAGTGCTGAGTTTTCCCAGACAACAGTGAATAGAAGCCAGTGTGAACAAGCACAATTAACAGGTGTCTGAGGACCCCAACTCTCTCTAATAGCGTTTCAGGATCAATGCATCGTAAGGAACCCCAACCCTCTCTAATAGCGTTTCTAGGATCAGATGCATTGTAAGAACCCCGACCCTCTCTATATAGCGCGTCTGTGATCAGATACAATTGTAAGGACCCCAACCCTCTCTAATAGCACGTCTGTGATCAGATGCATTGTAAGGACCCCAACCCTCTCCAATAGCGCGTCTGAGATCAGATGCAGTGTAGGAACCCAACCCTCTCTAATAGTCACTCTGTGATCAGATGTATGTAAGTAACCCCAACCCTCTCTAATAGCACGTCTGAGATCAATGTAGTGTAGAACACCAACCCTCTCTAATAGCGCGTCTGAGATCAAGGACATTGTAGAACCCCAACCCTCTCAATAGCGCATCTGAGAGCAGCTGCATTGTACATTTTTCTCTCTATTTGGTACAATATTCAAAGACCAGAACATTGCAAGGACACCCTTAGGAATGTTCAGGGAACCCCTGTTGAAAAACACTTCTTAGTTCACTTTCGTCATAACTCAGACAGTTATGTTTAATAGTAATAAAATACTTTTTGCAAAATTTGAAACATAAAATATCCGTGGAAAACAAAAGTTTGGCAGAGTTTTTAACAACCTTCATCTCATATTTTTGGTGCGAAGACTCCTAGTCATTAATGCTCAAGATGGGCAAAAGTTTCGCCAAAATCTCTAGATTCGATCGAATATCGTTAGCGGATGTTTTTAAAATCCGCAATCAAATTAACATTATATGGTGTTTGGCTGGAGAGAGAGGGGTGTAGAAAGAGGGTAGAGGGGGGAGAGAAAGAGAGGGGAAGCGAAGAAAGAGTGGTGGGCTGATAAAGAGAGGGGGCGACGCAAAGAGAGGGGAGCGTTAGAAAGAGAGGGGGGGCGAGAAAGAGAAGGGGCGAGAACGAGAGGGGAGAAAGAGGGGGCGAGAAGAGGGGTGGCGAGAAAGAGAGAAAGGGGCGGAGATAAAAGTTTGAGATAAGTGGGTGCGAGAAATGGAGCTGCGGAAAGGGCGAAAAGAGAAAGGGGCGATGAAAGAGATGAAAGGGGGACGAGAAAGAGGTAGAAAGAGAGGGGAGTGTATGATAGAGAGGGGAGAGATTTAAAGGACTCCAACTCCACACCGCCTAAACTATTTTCCATAATACTCTAGATCTGACACTAGCATAAGGCACCTTGTGAGAAAGGGGTTGTACTAGTGTCAAGCACAACAGGATCTAACCCCGAGCTCCCACTACTCCGGGCGGCAGTTCTAGCAGTGTGGAGCTTCCGCAGCATACTTTTGAGCTCACATCACAACTGAGAGGCTCCAATCGCATCATATTTTTTAACATTTTTAGCAAAGGTTCAAAGTAGAGCTTGTACACTCAAATAGTTAAAAACCTTTAAGTTTCACCAGGAGAACAGAAGGACGTGTGAACCGTAATGCTGGGTAGACCTCAAAATAGCCAATAGCCAACCATGAGGTGGAGTACCATTGGTCCACATCTAACACCAAGACTGTCATAATGGCCTGGTCACCTTCTCCATGGGAGCAACAATCTTTTTTCCCTGAGCCCTCCTGCCAGCTGTCCCCCTCAATTGCGCCCCCCCCCCGCCCCCCTTACATTGGCTGCTCACCTCTTACTCAATTTTAACCTTTAAATTTAACACCAACTGGATATCAGTTAGCTAATCCCTATTAGCGAGTGAACAAAAAAATATTTTTTTTTTAAAAAGGAGATGTGAGCAAAGCACACACCCGTTAAAGTGAAACGTCTGGTGTGTTTTGACACTCTCAAAAGTGTTTCATGCCATAAATATCATAACATTGAAATTTAATTGAAAAATACGTGAATTTGATTGGTGAAGGCGCGTGTTCGTCCATACCCCCTTATATATATGTGTGTGAGTGTGTGTGTGTGTGTACATACACACACACGCGTATGTGTACGTGTGTATATGTTGTACATGTAAATACCGTGTGTGTGTAAATGGTACGTGTGTTCGATGTAATGTATATGTTGTCATGGTCTGTGTCGGGTGTGTGTGGTGTCATACTTGAGGGAGGTTCAAGAGACATAAGTCATTGGACTCTAAAGTCTCACACTCTCCGTGAAACGTGTGCAGATTTAAAATGTAGCGGATTGAGAAGAACCCATCCCCAAAAATTTCCATCACAGATCTACGGAGTGTGATTTGTCACTAACTTGCTCATCTCTAATTAAAGCGCCAGTTTAATTGTTAGCTTGTTCTGGCCATTTGTTTCTCAAAGTAAATTGGATCTATTGTACCTGACGAAAAGCTCAATATACAGTATTAATTTTTTTTTTTCATTTGTACAGATCAGCTATTAAAACTTAATTTAAGGGTGATCGAATGTTTCTAATAACGTCGATGATCAGCATTTATTTAAACACACACGTTTGGACCAGCCACGTGAAATGCCCCTTTCAATCACCGAGAGACTGTCCAATTGTTTTGACAGTGCGCTGATTTTCTCTGATACAATTATTCTGAAAGGGGACGCTACTCTGCATTAAGGAAGGCTTTTGTTTTTCCACATTTCAATATCCTTAAAAATCCGAGGAAACCCAACTGAAAATATGTGCAGAAGTTTTCCAAGACCACAATGCTACGGACTCACCGAGACCATAATTACATGCAGGATAGGAGAGAGAGAGCAGAGAGAGAGGGGAGAGAGGAGGAGGAAGAGAGGGCCTATATTTCGGGAGTCGAGAGATGCGGCGAGGATGTAGCGCTGGGAATCTCTTAGAGATCTATTCGATCTCTCGTTTCGCCTCTTCTCTCTCTTTCTCTATTCTCTCTCTGCTCCTCCTTGTCTCTGTCTTTCTTTCTTCCTCTTTTTTGTCTCTCTCTCTCCTTCTTTTTTCCCGTAGAAATCATTTCTCTGCCCCTCCACCAAATTCCGCCCATCTCTTTCGTTGAATCCCAGTTATCCTCGGCAATACTATCCTCCCCCTGTGCCTCAATGAGATTGTAAGCTTTCTTCTGTGATGAGGATTAAATTCCTGTAAGTAAGAAGTTCTTTGTCAGCTCTTAGAATTGTCAACCAGATTTAAATTATATATTTTATTTATTTACATCGCGCTGTGTGTTTTGCAACCAGATTGACTGTTGGAGACGAATTAAAACGCCCATCTTACTGAATAACAAGAGCAGGTCCCCCTCTGCGGGAATAAAAATAGGCACACTTTATGTTGTTCTAACCCAGTACTTCCCAACCAAAAAGGGTTCCGCGGAGGGGTCGCAGGAGATGCGGAACAGGGAAGGGGTTTAGTATCGAGATGCAGGGGGTGGGTATAGAGGATTATGAAAAGGGTGCTGGGTAGATATTAGGCTGATTATTGATGGGTGCTGGGGTGCTGGGGAGATACAGTATGAGGTGATAAGGAGTTGCTGTGGGAGATATGGGGTTTGATGATGATTGGTGCTGTTGGGGAGAATGTGAGTTATGTTGAGGACGAGTGGGGGGGAGATATGAGATGATGATGACGGGTGGCTGGGTGAGATATGAGGATGATGATTTTAACCTGTGGCGGCCCTATTTTTTAAATTGTATTGGGTGTCGGGGGTCTATTTTTTTAAAATGTATTGTCGGGTTGTCGGGGGCGGGGGTGTCGTAGGTGTCGGGGTGGTGTTTGTCGGGCGGGGGGTCCTCTTTAATCTGCTGTGGGCAGCAGGGGGCTTTTTTTTATTATGTAGTTGGGCAAGCGTTGGGCGGGGTAAATTTATTTTATTATGTATTGCGGGCTGTTGTTCTAGTAATTTAG
>WSYH01012216.1:0-19249 GCA_036426205.1 Ascaphus truei | reverse complement strand
ATCGGACAAGCTCGTCGCTGAATAACATACCATTAGCCGGGCTAATGTCCATGCTAACCCCGCGAATGTCAGGGGAACTGGCCTTGTAGCTCTTACAAATGGTTCTTGTAAGTAGACCTGCACCACTAATACAACTGTAAGCAGAGAAGCTACACCTGCGCATAAAGGCAAGTGATGGGGTATCTCTTCTACTAGCAGGGGCGCGCAACTCCAGTCCCTCTCTCCCCAACAGTCAGGTTTTCAGGATATCCCAGCTTCAGCACAGGTGGCTCATAAGACCTCAGTTGAAAACATCTGATTGAGCCATCTGTTCTGAAGCAGGGACTGATTGAGCCACTGTGCTGAAGCAGGGATTCCTGAGAGTATGACCTGTTGGAGGGGGGGCCTTGAGGACTGGAGTTGAGCCCCCTGTTCTATAGAAATTGGCCGTAATGCATTGTTCTGGTATGTAATACAGACCTCACATGGCAGCTTTTTAAAACATAGAAATGAACTGCAGATCCCCTTGCCCACCGTTCTGGCCATTCCCGTATCTGCTGCAAAACCTCAGGCTTCTCTCACATTTAATATATCCATGTGTCTATCCCAAGCAGTTTTGAACTCCCTACTGCATTCGCCTTTACCCCCCCTCCTGCTGGGAGACTCTTCCATGAAACCATCACCCTCTGAATGAAGGACGTCCTCCCCTCCCCCCCGAGCCTGCCGCCCCCTGCTACAAAGTATAACACTCTTATTCTAACGCTCCTTTTCTATGACAAACGCTCCCCTCCTGCTACTTATGGAAACTCTTGATGAAGTTGAACGTTTCTATCACATCCCCTCTCTTCCTTATGTACACCTTGCGTTCCTCCTCCTTTAACGATGTGTACCCGCACAACAAACATCAGCCACTCAAACTTTTTAATAGGTCGGTTTAACCCTGCCAAAAATAAATGCGATATCATCTCGCTTACCTGCTAACTTCAACGTCATCGGTGAGGAGAAGCTCACCCGGAAGGGCTGGCTCAGAGGAACTTCGCGATCTAGAATATCCCGCTGCCAGTCTGTGTACACCATCTCATTACGGAATTCCCAGTTGAACGCGCCTTCGTAGCTGAGGAACGCAGCGCAAAGGAGGCAATCCCCCAATAACTTCACTCTCCGCTCCTTAATTCCTCCAGTCCTTCATCCATCTGATGGAGACATACCAGAAGTAAGTCAGGAGTCGCCAACTCCAGTCCTCAAGAGCCAGCGACAGGTCAGGTTTTCAGGATATTCTTGCTTCAGCACAGGTGGCTCAATCAGTCCCTGCTTCAGCACAGGTGGCTCAAGGCTCAGTCTTTGACTGAGCCACCCGTGCTGAAGTTGGGATATCCTGAAAATCTGGCCTTGAGAACTTAAATGGGCGACCCCGGAAGTAAATGCTTTGTAAATCTACTATGCATGGCAGAGTTTTGTCAGTCGCATATATCGGGGTGTACTGAAGCTTTCCTAGTGTTTGTCTATTAAGGAAAAATAATATATTGATGACGTAAATTCAAGGACTACTTGGAAACCACGTGATCTAAGCGCATATAAGCTAACAAAGGAAGGGAACTGCAACTGAAGAATGCAACATTTTTGATGGAAAGATTATATGATCACAAAGGAACCCCGGGCACAAAGATAACGTGATCCTCACATCTTGGCTTCTGCTAAAGTATCATCAACTGGATGGCAAAGAGCTCATTCTTGTAGTGATGTCTATACTTATCGCATGCCATAGTTGTGTAGAATCGGACAGCCACCACAATATGTTTTGGACGTGGGTCTTTTATCATGGTCAGCATTTTTTAGCTCTACCCTAGATTTAAATTAGAGAAAGAGCCTTGTTGCTCATCATGTGACAGCCTTAACCCCTGTCTAAAAAGGGCTCCAAATCGAAAGCCTGGATCTGACCTATGAGTCCAGCAGGAGCTGGTTAATTGCAGCTGCAGACAATTAACCAGTCGCCACCTGGCTCATCAGTCAGGTAAAACACTCCGCATAAACTGCAGGGGATCTCTCTAGCAACTAAGGTGTACACTGACAGAGAGGGATCCAGGGAACCAGCGGTCCCTGGAACCCGCCAGAGGGTGCACCCCCCGGATACCAACCGAGACCCGGACTAAGGAAAGAGCCCCTCAATTTCCCCAATATATGTCTCCCTGGCTATACCTCTGCACTCGTCTCCTACAATCATGTATGGCATACGTCTACCCAGTGGTTAACGTGTCTGCTTCTTTATAATATGATACATCTGTATAATGACAGGATGGTTAAGTACACTTTTACTTATATTAGTACATTGTTTCTCTCCTCTTCTCAGATACGCCACGTCAAACCTGCCTATATTTTCAGATCCTAAACCAGAGATGAGTTTGTCGGCAGCGATCAGTCTGCGCTCCATGATTTCCGCCTCCTCCGCAGTTTTTGCTTCTCCGCTATTGCAGCCTCGTACTTTTCTCCAGTGCTTCAGCTCTCTCTGAATAGTCGCCAGCTCAGTCTGTATCTTCTCCAGTCGCGCTTGCTTAAGTAGTAGTTCCGCTCCAGTTTTGCTACCTGCATTGTAGGGGCGGTGTTTCTCATCATAAGCACAATTACAATGCAATTTCTCTACACCCGAAATCAGGGGCTCTCAACATCAGTCCTCAAGGACCACCCCCAGCTCAGGTTCTTCACAAGGTGACTCAAATCAGTCCCTGCTTCAGCACAGGTGGCTCAATCAGTGCTCAGTCTGCGACTGAGCCACTGATTGAGCCACCTGTGCTGAAGCTGGGATATCCGTAAAATATGACCTGTTTGGGGGTCTTGAGGACTGGATTGAATACCCCTGCCCAATGATCAGCTATTATTCAAAAAGACAGCAAAATGTAGAAGTATTGTAAAGGGTACTTAGAATGTTGCTTTTTTTGTACCGTTTTACTCCAGTTTTGCAGTAAAAGAAGCCTTTAGTAAAAAGATTCCGGTCCGCTGCGTCAACAACTTCTGAAGTTGGCTAACAACACATAAATCACCACATCTCTCAGCTCAACAGAGAGTGACATGCTTGTCTTAGAACGGGCAGATACACAGACATGATTTATTAAAAGCCATTGTAGGATGGAAATAGAGGCTAATTGAACCACAAGTGTTGATGTAACGGTACGTGTTGTAAATGTGATTTCCGTTGGCTGGTTGTACCTTCTCTCTCTTCGTTGATCTCTTCGCCCATCAACATAACCCATTACACTTCAACAAACTTCAGCATCCCTAAGCCCGCTCTGCTGATGGCCTCCATTCTTCAACGTTGTGTTCAGAGTCTTCGAAACCTACATGGTTGGATAGAACACCAGCACGTTACCAACATACACACAACACGGTTACCAACATACACCAACGCGGTGCCACCATACACCAACCGCGGTTACCAACATACAACAACACGGTACCTACCAACATACAAAAACGGTTACCAACTACACCAACGCGGTTACCAAACATACCAACACGGTTACCAACATACACCAACACGGTTCCAACGGTTACCAACAATACACCAACACGTTACCAAATACACCAACACGGTTACCAATACCAACATACACCAACCACGCGGTTACCAACATACACCAACACGTTACCCCATACAACACCAACACGGTTACCAACAACACAACACGGTACCAACTACACCAACGTTGTACCAACATACACCACCATGTTACCAACATACCCAACGCTGTTACCAACATACAACAACACGGTACCACATACACCACACGGTTCAACATACACCAAGGTTTACCAACACTACACCAACACGTTACCAACATACACCACACGGTTACCAACGTACACAACTCGTTACCAACATCAACACACGGTTCCAACATACACCAACACGTTACCAACATACACACCAACACTTACCAACATACACAACACTGTACAACATACACCAACACGGTTACCAACATACAACACACACACGGTTACCAACATACACCAACCGCGGTTACCAACTTTACAACAACACGGTTACCAACATACACGCAACACGGTTACCACATACACCAACCGGTTACCAACCATAACGATCGGATACAACAGTACAAACAGGTGCCTACAAAATGGAACGAATCCCAACATGGGACGGTTTCCCAACTTACAACCAACACACACACGGTTACCGAGTAAGATTGTGTGATCTCCTTCTATTAGGTGAATTGGTTTTGGGGTGACAAAGAGGTGAGCCCAGAATGGCTGCAAATTGATTTGGATAAGCCTAAATAGCTTGGCAAAGGTACATCATGTATTCATTCAAGGTGTTGAATAATGCATATTGAATATTTTCATGCATACATTAGTATAATTAGCCCATAAAAAAAGGGCAATCCAAGAAAATAAGTATATAAAAAAAAGATAGATTTGCATTAGTGAAATCAATTTGAGTGGACTCCCTGATTGGAATCAGATTTGAGGTATCTTTTGCATGTCCTATCATGTAATATTTTATTATTGCTCCTTCCAATTAAAAAAGCTGTAACTCCTAATGGAAGCTTTTGAAGAAGAAGGGCGGTGTGAAATAAAAACAACAGTGTTCACAATGAAACTCTGCCTGCAAATGTGTACAAGAATAGATGTGATGTTACACATACTGTACTATATGTCATGTTGATTTGTTATATACTGTATGTTATGTTGTGAGAGTTATATACGGTATGTTATGTCTTTATCCATGCGTTTCTACCTCTCACAGTCTTGACTTGACTCTGGGTAATCGCATCAAAATCTATTTCATGAGAGATTTCAGGAAGCTTGGTCGGACATCATTCCTTTGCCGCTTTCCAGCTTATCTCCTTGTATCCTCTCATTACAAGGGATGCATTCACACACAACTTGAACTGCCCTTGGGGGTTTGGCAAATGACCTGTTGAACAACAAAAAAAAAACACCAAACGCATATTTGTATATTTATAAGGGAACCCTATGGTTTGGTGATAAAAGCCACTCAAACTGGTCAAGCGCAAACATTTTTCCAACGCACAAACCCTGCAGGAGTACTATGTGATTGTTACAATTGTTTAATGAATTACACAACAGAGTAAGCTCGTGTGCCATCTGCTCATATCCAGAATCCTTCTGCCAGCGTTACGTCACTCATTGCATGAATACTCAAAGCAGGCGGACATCCTCCAACGACACGTGCAAGAGCTGAAGGATTACTCTGTAAAACGAAACTGCATGTTATGGTAAATGTAGTCTGTAGTGGTCCCACTATAGAAAAAGCCTGTAAGTAATCTAGCACGGTTTATCCACTGTAACTTAAGTTAGAGTTCTCTAACACAAGATGTCTCGCAAGTCAGACAATGCTTTGTCACATAAAAAAAAAAATAGATTATTACAACTACAAAATCTAGGGTCTATTTCTAAAAGTCTTGCAGCTGAAAAACTGGGGCTAGACTAGTACACTCGTTGGCACTGTTAAGTACTGTGTAATAGTGCATATATACATTAATGCCATGGATTTGTTCATATTGAGCGCACTAGGATAGCGGCCCCCCCTAGCCATAGGCGGGGGGGCTTCATGACCGGGGGGGTTCCGGCCTTCCCTCGTGGCCCGCCCCCACCTCCCTCCCAGACAGGGGAGGAGTTCCGAAGGCCTACTTAAGGCCAGGCTGGCGGGCAGCACATCCTCTTTGGCTGCCCGCCAGACGATTTGCATCTCCCTTCACCGCACGTGAGTACAGTACGACGTCTTCTGCCTCTAGGTTGGGGGCTACCTGCTCCTGATCGGAGCGTCGTGGGGTAGGGGCCCCTCTCATCTTACACCCTGTCCCCGCGGAGGATGGGCGGGTCGGGAGGGGCGGTCTCGGGCAGAAGGGTATAGGTGGTGGCGGGACGAGGAGGCGGTGGCGCATGGCGCTGCCGGACAAGTGAGGAGATCCGCCGCGTGTGTCAATGCGGGCGGGCAAGAGGGGCCAGGCGGCCGATCCGCGCCGCTCGGGAGGCAGAGGCGCGATCTGCTTTCCTTGTTGGTGTTGCGCGGCGAGTCGGGCAGTTTCCCAGCTTTCGGGCGGAGGCCGCGCGGTATCCGGGTGCAGGGACCCCTTCCCCCACCCTCACTGCGCGCAGGCGGTCTTGTGGCGGCCCTCCTGCGGTCCCAGTGGTTGGTCACTAGGGGCGAGCACGGACCGGAGGGCGCGGGCACGGCTAAGTCGTTCCCCCTCCGTCCCGGCGGCGTTCCCGTCGCTCTTCGCGGCCCGTTCGGGCAGGGGCGCAGTTCTCAACGTGGTTGCGGGCCCTTAAGAGTCTCCCGGGGTGTCATGTAGGCGCGCGGGCATAAAACCCCTCCCCTCCCCTTTTCGTTTCGTGGTCTGGGGCAGGGGTTGCGGGACCGGTCAGGCCTGCGCTGGGATGCGGCTGCTCCCCGCGAGCCCCCCCCTCCCACCCTGTGGGGGTCGTTAAATGTATTATGTGTGAGGAGGGGGGCCGTTGTATGGTATTATAGGTGGTGTATATTGGTGTGGTATATCTATACATGTGGTGTAATAATTATTAATAGTCTTATATGTATGGGGTGGTATATATATATATATGTATGTGTGGTGGTAATATATTGATGTGCGTGGGTATTATATGTGGAATAGTACAGGTATTGGGGTTGTTATTGCAGGTATGTGGGTGTGTAGTAAATGTGTATATGTGGTATGCCGTATACAGTAAGGGGAGAATACGAATGTCTTAGCGTTATGCAGCCCTCGTATGGTTGCGGCCCTAGGCCGGGCGGTAGGCAACAGAGGGGCGGCCAGGTTGGCGCTTCACGGTCTGGCCCCGCAGTTAGTTTCGGCGGGGGGACAACGATGATGCGCTCGGCGCGATTGTGCAGATTTAGTGTGGGTTGGGGGTATATATTGCTGTATACGGGTACGATATATGTGTACAGTGGTACAGGTAACTCGGTTGTACGTGTATGTAGGCATGATACTAATCAAGCTAATAAAACTGTTAGTTCGGGCGGGGAGGGACACGCTGAGGCGATGGGAGCGATGGCACAGTGGATGCTTGACTGCTCCCAGCGGTCGCTTCCTTTGGATATCCCGTGCGGGGGTAGAGTTGACCCGCTCGTGGTCGGTGGGGGGTATGCGAGTTGGGACGAAAGGCTGGCATAAGATTGCATAGGAGTGGACGCGCGTTCTGAACTGGCGACGTTGTCCCCCCCCACTGATGGTCTCAGACGGTGCAGAGAATTATATAATGTCAAGAGAGCTCTTTATCTAGTGGACATTATAGAACTATATAGCATATATGTGGTAATTATTAGATGATAAATACTTGTTACATGGGAATCGCAAGTTTAGCATTAAATGCTTGGTTAATTTACTGAATCCCCAATTAATTCATGTATGGCGCTGCAGGTGGTGGAGCGTGGTGGCGTAGGGTCGCACTGTTGGCGAAAAAATGTTGTTCTGGCATTGTTGGATATGGATATACGTGTGCGCACATCAGAAGTAGTATGTAGGCACATGTGGATGTTTATAGTGTAGGGGGCAACACGTTGAAGTGTGCGGGTTGTATAGGGCGCACAGTAGAATGGCTCTTGCGGCGTGTGTGGGCACACGTAGATGCGTGGCGGGTATGTATGGCCCACGTATGAAGGGCTAGTTGCTTGTATGGGACCACACGTAGGCAGGTGCACGTGGATGCACGCGTTGGATGAGCCGTGGATGCGCGCGTGTGTAGGGGCACACGTGGATGCCGGGTGTATGGGCACCAGTACCATGCGCGCGAGTGTATGGGCACTGTAGATGTCCAGTAGAAGTCTTTATCTAGTGGACTTATAAACTATATAATATACTGATGTAATATTAGATTGAATAAATACCACACGTAAAATGCGCGCGTGGGATACGGTGGTTGCCATGAATATGCGCGCGTGATGTCTTTGGACTGCGTAAATGAGCGTGATTGTGGAATGCTATAATGGAGCGTGTTGGGACACGCTAAATGCCGCGTGTGTATGGGCAGCGCTGTAAATGCGCGCGTGTATGGAGACACGGTAATATGCGCGCGTGTGTATGGGACCACCGGTAGATGACGACGCGCGGTATATGGAACACGCGTAGATGCGCGCGTGTTATGACACGCGTAGATGCGCGCGTGTATAGCTGGACACGCGTATGATGTCGGCGCGCCGGTATATGGGGCACAGTAGAGTGCGCTCGCGGTGTATATGGGCACGCGTAGGATGCGCCTGCGTGTGTATATGGGCACACGTAGATGCCGCGCGCGTGTTGAGTGGGCACATCGTAGATTGCTGAGTCGCGAGTATTATGGGACACCGAGATGCGAGCGTGTATAGGTGGTTTCACAGGAAATGGCGCCGTGTATATGGCTCACGGAAAGCGCCGTGTATCGAGAAATGCTGGCGTGTGTATATGGGCAACGAATGTCGTTAATATGCCACTGAAAGCGCGCGGTGTGTAAGCGGGCACACGCAGGCGCAACTGCGTGGGGTAGCGGGGCACACGCGTTGCGCGCGGGGTTTATAATGGGTGCGCGTGGGATGTAGTATGGGTGGCGCTGGAGTGTGTGATGGGCCGAATCGCGGCGTCTAGGCACAATGCGCAGCGCGGTGCTATGGGCACACGGAAATGAGCGCGTGATTGACCGATGTAGTTGGCGGCGGGGAGAGTGGCCTGGCGGCGGCAAGCGGTCACAGCGGTGAGGCCCTGGGTTTGCTAATCCGGGAGGCAAATAGCGCGACCGTGACAAGCAGGACGGGTGAGGGAGGGCCGGTTGCCCCCCGTCGCGCAAAAATTTTTGTGGACAGGCTACGGGAGCGGGCTGCATGGCATCAATGGGCAAGCAGTTCCCTTCTCACGATCGAGGGGAAAAAACATACGAGGCATGGTGATCGGGGGTTGCATGGTTGTTCTCTGCGATCTACGTGTAGCACATCAGGAAGTATGCTATGTAGGCCAGTGTGGATGTACATGTATGGGGCACACGTAGAAGTGTGCGGGTGTATAGGGCACACGTAGATTGTCGCTTGCGGTGCGTGGGCACACGTAGATGCGTGCGGGTATGTTATGTCCACACTAGATGTGCGCGTGCGTATGGGCGCACGTTTGTAATGAGCTACGCGTGGTGCCGGCGCGGTGTAGACGCACACGTGGATGCGCGCCGTGTGTATGGGCCCACGTTGATGGTCGTCGTAAAGCTCTGTTATCTAGTACATTATAAACTATATAAATATACTGTGAGTATATTATTAGCATGATAAATACCACGCGGTAAATGCGCGCGTGGGTATAGGGGTGCACGTTAAATGCCGCGCATGGGTAGTAGGGCGTGCACGTAAATGCGCGCGTGTATATGGGCCTACGTAGACGCTGCGTTATGACACGTAAACGGCGTGTATATGGACACGAGTAATGCGCTCCGTGATAGACTAGATGCGGAACGCTAGTATCGCCGTTGTATGAGGTGAGCGCGGTGTGTATATGGGCACACGTAGATGCGCGCGTGCTGTGTTTGGGCACTTAGGGCGCGAAGGGCAGTAGAGTGCGAGCGCTGTGTATAGGGCCAACGTAGCTGCGACGCGTGTGTCATGGGCACACTGATGCGCGCCGTGTATATGGGAACCACGAACATCGCGCGGTTATAGGGCTAACGGAAATGCGCTGCGGTGTAGTCACGATGCGCGCTTATGGGCACGGAATGCGCGACGCGTGGTTATAGGTCACGGAAATGCGCGCAGTGTGTGTATATGGGCACACGGGAATGCGGCGCGTGTGTATATTGGGCAACAGGGAAGGCCGCGCGTGTGTATATGGGGCACACGGGACATGCGCGCGTGTGTGTATATGGGCACACGAAAGAGCGGGAGGAAAAATGCGCGCGTGTGTATAGGGGCAACACGGAAAAGCTGCGTGTGATATGGCACACGGAAATGCGCTGTTGTGTATATGGGCACACGGAATTCGGCGCGTCTGTGATTACGGGCACACGCAGGGTGCGTGTAGCGGGGCACACGCAGCGTGCGGGCAGGTTTAGATGGGTGCGCGTGGATGTTTAGGGGTGCGCGCGGGTGTGTCATGAGGCACACGAAATGCGCGGCGGCTATTGTTGTATATGGGCACACGGAATGCGCGCGCGTTGTGTATATGTGCACACGGAATCTGCGAGGCGCGCGGTCGATATATGGGCACACGGAAATTCGCCGGGCGGGTGCGTACGGTTTGTGTGCGGGGAGAGGGCTGCGAAGGCAGCGCGGTCACAGCGCCGGAGGCCCTGAGGTTGCTAATCCTGGGGCATGGCCAAAGTCAACCCGACCGCTGCAGCAGGGCTGCGGTAGGGACGGGCCGGTGCCCGCGTCGCGCGAAAATTTTGGACAGGCATACGGGAAGGCGGCGTGCATGGCCAGCATGGGAGAGCCAGTTACGCCTTCTCAAGTCGAGGCGGAAAAACCCCCACCAGGACGAGGCCATGGTTGGATCGGTGGCTGCGGCGTTCTCGTGAAACAAGCAACGTGGCACTAAGGCGGCTGCTCCCGCGCGGAAGGGAAGAGAGGGCGCTGCAGACAACGCGTCAGGCGACCAGTCCTCGGCGCATTGAGCGCTAGACAGGCCGGCTCATTAGGAAAGCCGCGCTCACAGTGAAGGGAGCGCGGAGGGGTTCGCAGTGCAAGGCGGAGGCGAATTCAGCACCGCAACGCAGGGCGGCGCCCTCGGTCACTGGTACGTGAGGCAGGGCGTCAAAGTCGGAGGGCGCTTGTCAGCAACAAACGCAACAGGCGACAGCACAGCCCTCAGGCAGCATTGCGCGCTCAGACGGGGCAGGCAGGAAGGCCGACGCTCCACAGGAAGGAGCGTCGGTAGGGTGCTTGCAGGCAAGGCGGCAGGCGAAGTTTTCAGCAACCGCCACGCAGGGCGGCAGCCATCGGCGAACAGCTACGCGAGGGCAGTGGCGTCACAGCGGCACTGGTCGGGCTCAGCGAAGGTGGGGGGAGAGACTTCGACAGTGGGCGCAGGACACGGGGGATAGGACGTCGCAGGTCCGGCCGCAAGGAGGGGCGTGAGACTTCCAGCACCGTGAGCAGAACGGGCGTTCACGGCAAGCACACGCGCGCCGCTTTGCGTACGTCGGTTGCACTGGTCAGGATTTCCCTGGCAGAGTCGGCATGGCAAGGAGGACAAAGACGGCCAAAAAACACCCGCAACCGCGGTTGTGCCAATGTGTTCGAGAGCAGAGAACCCAGCAGGGGACAGTGGAAGCCGGATCGGGTGACAGGGAACCACGTCGCAGCCCAGGTCTCTTCCTCACGGGAAGCCACGATAGGCCACGGCGCGGGCATCTGGCCCACGCGATCCCATCCATACGAACAAACCCATCAGCCGGACCCGCCCGGTGTCTTTCAATTCTTCCAGCAAGGCCGGGTCAGGGGCGCGGTAGCCGACACACACCGGCACGCATACACACTGCCAGATGGGGAGACCAGCCCTCGGCCAGGCGGTTGATGGAGAACACGCCGTGGAAGGTACGGCATATGTGCGTATCGGGTAATGGTAAGGTAGTCGCGCTTTAGGCGGTGACGGGAGAGTGCTAATGCTGCAGCTGGGCGGACACAGAGCGAGCAAGGGAAGAGGCCGTTGGCCAGGTCCACTGCCAGGGTCGATTCCCTAGGGGTTCCCTGAGGGCGTAGGAGAGGCTAAGAAGCCCTGCACGTAAAAAAGGCCGAAATCCCAGATAGCGCTGAGGCAAAAGCGGGGCCGACGGCTCCGGAGTGGGTAGTCCCGGGACCGGGTGAGGGATTAGTGCACAAAAAAAAAAAAAAAGGATTATCAGGGCCATCTTTAAAAAAGCATGGCAGTTGAGTAACCTAACGCCCAGGACGCGATTGGCACGCCCAGGTTGGAATGGAGGAGGGCAGGCTGCGGACGAAGAGTGAGCATCGGTTCACCGCTGCTCAGGATGCCAGGGGCGGGTAAGACTTATTTGAGTTATCGGGAGGGCTTCGAGAGGGTCTGGAGGCGTTGGCGGTACGGGCCTAGTTTTAAGGGGGTTCAAATAGACCCGTCGGGGCGGCTCTGGGGGGTTGGGCTTGTTCTTTTGCCAGAACTGGTAGCTGGGGCCGTTTGAGCCCGGGGGGATGTACGAGTGGCCAGGTCAGTTAATCCCTGACCTCGAGAGCCCGCTCGCGTAGGGGACACGAGGTCGAGCGGTGCGAGGGCGCGGCGACCGTCCCCTCCACCCTCCTGTCAAAGGAGCCCTCTGGCAGGGAGTGCATTTTACCCCACTTAGGTTTTCTGTATATAAATAATGCCGCGGGCCATTTACCGCCAGCTCCCGTGTCCTGTCTTGATTGTACGATTGCATGTGGGTACAAATGGCGGGGAGGAGTAGGGGACCGCTGGACCTCCCCGGTCAAGCGCCACCCTCATAGCATCAGGCGGGGGGGCCTTTCCATGAGGGGGGGTTCCGGCCTTCCCCGCTGGCCCGCCCCCAACACCTCCCTCCCCAGGACAGGGAGGAGTTCAGGAAGGCTACTTAGGCCAGCTGGCGGGCCCACCGCACATCCTCTTGGCTGCGCCCGCAGACGATTTCCCACCCACCCATCCCTTAGTGTTGTGATTGCAATCATGGTAAATTGAACGAGCAGAAGGTTGAGCCGGGAGGGTATTCACAGGAAGGTGGACATATGGCCATGTATTGCGTGGTTAAGGTTCTTGTTCCGTGTACCAGAACACGACAGATCTGATACTGTGCTTACACCCGCATTACCCCTCCCTATTCAAGTATCTCGCGGTCCTCCGCTCGCAGCTAGCCTCTCGTTCGATCCGAGGGGACGGGTTCCAGGGGTCATGACCGTTTTGCCTTGTCGCGCGGTCTTGGGGGTGGGTGCTTGTTCTTGCCAGACTGGGAGCTGGGCCGTTTGAGCCCGGGGGGAGTACGAGTGGGCAGGTCAGTTAGCCATGACCTCGAGAGCCCGCTCGCGTTAGGGAACACGCGGTCCATCGGTTCGAGTGCTCGGGCTGACCGTCCCCTCCCCCTCCTGTCAAAGGAGCCAAACTCTGGCAGGGAGTGCATTTACCCCATTAGGGTTTCTGATAAATCAAATGAGCCGCGGCCATTTTACACTCCAGCTCCCGCTTTCCTGTCTTATTTGTACGTGCATGTGGGACAAGGCGGGTGGAAGATGGGAAACGCCTGGAAACCTCCTGTCTTTGTATTTCTATTGCAAAACCACTTGACAGATGCCCTTGATTGTAAAAAGAAACACTGAACCCCATGTTAAATAATGGTCTTTTTTGAAGGGATAAATGTAGTGAAGTTATTGCACTAGAATGCTCCCCTTTTGCACCTGCAAGACGTCGCTAATATTTAAAACTTCCCAGTAAATGTGTTTACACCAACACTGTAATATCGTTGCTACCTGCAATGTCTAACTCCAGTCTTCGCAAGGCTCCCAAAGGTCAGGTTTTAGGATATTCCCTGCTTCAGCACAGGTGGACTCAATCAGTCCTCAGTCAAAGAGGTTGAGCGATCTGATTGAGCAACCCTTGCTGAGTGGTGGCTTCACCTGAGCACATGATTGCAGCCCCTGTGCTGAAGCGGTAAATTCCGGCAAGAACCTGACCTTTTGTGGCCCTTGAGGGAGATGACGCCCCATCAAAATGCACTATGCACCAAATTGCCTGCCAATCTCAAAATCAATAGAGGCGAGAACTAACGCGGTAATCTGGTGACGCAGTCTAGTTGCATATAGAATAGGTGGTTAAAAACGACATATGTCCATTGAATTGAACCTATGTTCATCATTTAATATAAAAACATGTTATTGAGGAAGATGGATTAATCTCAATCTCATTTTTTAAAAGCCCGCGCCTCCTGGAATAACCATGTATTGTGTTTATGGGCTTAATGCATATTTGTGACAGGCACAGACCCCCAAACTCCGTGCACTCACACGGAACCTCACGCACCACAAGTCATAAAAACCTCTTCAGATTTGCTGTCAGTCAAGGTACTTACAGTTGCCTGATACGCGTAAGTAAAGCAAGAGAGAGCGGCTTCATTGGTCTTACTTTAAACAATGTTTACAATGAAACGACAAGATAACATCAAACAAGGTAAAAAGTCTTACCTTTAAGTCTGCGTCATAGTTAAGAACCCGCTAGCCTTTAGCCGCTCCTTGGGTAGCTCACGTGACCCGCGTCGCGCGGGTAATACAAACTTGTTTGTGTCGCGAGCGCACGGATCACCTGTTGTGCATGTCAAAGTGCTAGCGGACAGCAGGAAGAGTGCTGGTCTTTTAAGAACAGAAAAACTTACTCGCTGCCCAGAGGCCAGCAACGCCCATTTCGAGGGAAGGGTGTAAAACCGTTCGCCGTGATCGCTCTTTTTTTTAGCGTTCACTTTTTTTTTACTAACTTCATGAACTCTCTTCTTTCCTTTTCCACCACTGTTTTATTAAATTTAAATCTGATGCTTGTTCGGTGGGTTAAAGCAGGGATGCCCAAACTTTTCAGTCTGCGCTCCTCTGCCTGCTCTAACCTCCCCCTGTTGGCGTACCACCCCTTACCTGGTGGTCCGGCGTCTTCCTCTCAAACATCAGGTGACGCCATTGCACCCCACAGTGTCATTGAAGCCGCCAGAGACCAGGTAAGGACGTTACAGAGGCCTTTGCACGCGCTCCCCGGCATTTCATTTAAATCTTGGGAGAGCGTGGAGCCTCTGTAACCCTCCTCCCCCCCGCCCCGCCCGCACATCTCATGCCCCCCAGTTTTTTGCGCACAGCCTTGTTTAAGGCATTTGAAAGTTTTACGTGTCCGGAGGTTAAAATAAGGCGGAGAATAAGACTTGTTGTTATTTTTACAGCAGGACATGCTCAGGGAGGGCAAGATCATAACTTATAGCTGGTAAACCAGGGGGGGCACTGCTCCAGCCTCCACCGGTCAGGTTCTAAGGATACCCTGCTTCAGCACAGGTGGTACGTCTTCAAACTGCCCACCGTTCTGAAGCAGGGATATCCTGAAAACCGGCCCTGTTGTTGGCCCTTGAGGACCCCCCCCCAAGTTGTCACTGTAGCTTCTTGTGGTGAATTTCCTTTCTGCGTTAAAGCACAGCTCCCGTAATACCTATTCGCTGTCCAGGGTTATTAAAAGCTCTTGCTCTTAATAATAAAAGGGAACAATATAAAACGCAACTATGGACCTTAACCCCTTATGCCAGCACGGGCTTGCCCCTCTATACGGCAAATGTGTTACCCACCATTGATGCATGTGCTGCAATATTTTGTTCTTCATTTCTAAAGCACCAACATTTCTGCAGTCGGTACAAGAGAGGAACAAACCCTATGCGAGTATCAAATACACAGAAGGATGACATACTAAGTAAGGACAAAGGCACGCACACAGATACAAGGAGATACTTGGGGGCCCTGCCCGGTGAGCCTGTTACCTAAATCTCTGTGACATAGACTTGTCCACACTTCTGCAGCTCTAGCTTGGCAGCCTCCGTATGGGGCATTGCCTCTGCCGAGAGCTCTCTGCGTCGTGCTTTTTCCACTGCAATCACTTTGTTCTGTTCCTCTAATCTCTGCAGCCTTTTCTTTTTCTTCAGCACGCTTTCCTTTTATCCTCCGCTGCGTACAATGGGTAATTCCCATTAAAACACAATTCCCCAGCAAATTTTCTTTTCTACTACCTGCCCAGAGGGGGTAGGGGTGGGTGGGGGGGTTTTTGGGGGGGGAAGAGAGATATTGGTAAGGATTTGTTTTAAACAAAAACACACACAACTACAAAGATGGTCCGCATGGTCACCAATAGAAAGTTGCATCATCTCCTATGAGGTTTCCGCTTTCTGTAGAATCCCGAGATTCCTGGCATGCGGCCGTTTTTGTTTTCCACTGTCATTTTTTTGTCCTGCCAGGCGGACAAGGCTGTTCTCAATTGTGAAAGGGGGGGGTGGGGGGGTTCCGGAGTGTCGGTAGAAATCCACTCATTTCTGGGGGACCCCAAGTTTTCAGACAGATAAAATAAATGTGACAACGCAGCCTGCTACTTTAAATATTGTACAAACGCTCACAAAGAACATGAAACTCAATCCAAGCCCCAGAGAAACCTGCTGGAGCCCCATCTGAGAGGGATCGGAAGTGCCTCTGCCGTGATTGCCCCAAGAGGTCTGGGCGGTCGCCTATCCCCACAGAGTGGAAGCAAGCCCTGGGTACGCCGGTAATGGGTACACTTAGTCAGCTAGATTCCCCCCCCCTCCCCCACCACCACCACCCATTGCCCTGGATTTGTCCAGTCTGGTGCCTTGATCCTGGGATCAGTTTCTGTCTAGTTGGACAAACTTTCCCATCTGGACCTTTCCACGCCCACTGCTCCATTAATGTCCCACGTGCCGAGCGCCTTGTCATTGTCCCCTTGCTGCTGCCGCTCGCCGCCTCATCATACCCCGGTGCTGAGCGCAGGCGCTCCAACGCGCCAATCTTTAAATGTCCTCAACATTAACGGGTTTGCCACATAACTCGGACATTTAAAGATGCGCCGGGTCAGAGCGCGCGCTCCGACAGTCAACGACGGAGTGCGGTGGCGGGTTTAGAATGTTCACTTCCCTTTGCAACCCTGGCCTCCATCCCCCAAACCTCTTTCGCATTCCGACGCGTTTCTATACAACGGGGCGTCATGTGGCGTAATGTTGTCATGGCCACACGTCGCCACGTAACGTTATGGCGATCAAGCAGAATGAGGAGGGCGCCAAACTTTGTCTGCCCGATCCAATAATGTCTCGGTCCGGCGGCTGGGGATTAGTGTGGTTCACCTTTTATTGTTTTATAGTGAGGGAATGTGTCCCATATTACAAACAGAGCCACAATATATAAGGTTGCCCTACTCACAGTACCGGAGATGTGCATTAAACTCATTTCCAGAGGACCCCTTGAATAGGACTTGGTGTCATGAGGGAGTTCGATTGATTACAAGTCCCTCATATGTCCCCAGAAATAGCAAAACAATAAAAACATTGGAATCCTTCTGCGGACCCCATATTCCAATCCGTTTGACCTCCACAACCACAATCATATACAAACGCGATGATGTAAAAGCATCGCTCAGCACCAAGCTGTTCAATGATGATTGAAGCATAAACCTTCCAATTTTGGCTTCTGATTTTAAAGGTTACTTTGTATGTGGAAAATTGCAACTTCTTGCATTTTAGTGATAAGTGTCCCAGCTTCGTTCCGTTTGTAACAATAGTACGTATGAGATGTAATTTAATTAACTGTAAAAAAGCAAGTTTCTTTATTATCTCCTACAGTGGTCCAGTGGACTCCAATATGTGGGAAGAACAGGAAGACCACTGCACGTAAAATTAGCAGAACACTATATAACATTAAAAGAGGTCTGGAGACACACAGTGCTCCATCTTTCAAGATTAGCCCACAATCAGAACCCTAAAGGTTTAATATGTAAAGGAAGAGATTGTCCTAAACCTCATTGGAGGGGGGGTGATCGGCTAACAATCTGTCCAAAAAGAAAGTTTTGGATATATACTTAAAAACTTAGCCCCCAAAGGTTTAAACATAGAATTGATCTGGCTCATTTCTAAAAAGAATAACAGATTCTATGCCCTTTTTCATTTATTTTGCATATGCCCTGGCCCCATTTATACAGGGTTGGTCCGTTTTAGTAAGTATAGATTTTATTAAAAGATTCTATGGACAATTCTGCTTTACAATGTTTAGTTCATAAGTCTGCCCATTATGCTGTTTATTTGAAAATCCCAAGGTGTTTAATTTCCTTATATACACATTGGTAATAGCGGACTAGTTAATATCTAGCATTTGTTGGCATATTCTCTCATCACTTGTATAGCCACTCCTCTCTAGAGGGTATTTAAAGAGCCGACAGCTGTAACCCCTCATTTATCCTTGAGAAAGTGGCGTGCCTACGTCACGAAACGGTTAGGGTGGGAGGAGTTAGGATCCCGTGAGAGGCGTGCATTTGCAGCAAATCTTTGTTTGCGAGGTGGAGGAGTCTTTCCATAACCCCTTGGTTTGCAAACCGGAACGCAGCCAGTGGTGGGGAGAGACTCTATTATAACCAACCGAGGAGTTTGTGCAGTGAGAAGAGCCCTTCCATCCGAAGCAACACAGTAGGCACAAGCTTCGGACGTCATCCTTATGAAGTGTTGTTATAGCAGTATTCATGTGAGTACATGTACGTTAATCTTCCTTGTTTTTAGTGCGGCTTACCAGCCAAATTTTCGGCTTGTTGAAGCCGTTTTTAAATAAATTTGGTGACCCCCTCTTTTTTGCAATTGTTCATACTCCGTTTGTCTGGGGGCTTCGTGAGTTCGTGTGATCCTGAGAACGCCGAAATCCCAAGAGACAGAGGAAGCACCCCGGGGGATTCGGGGTGCAAAAGAACGGAAAGGGAATAAAGCACAGATTGTCTCCACTGTATCCTGAAAGAAAAACACTCCGTAAGTGTTTCAGTCCACACTGGGTAAGTGGTCAGTAGGGGTTAACATCTAACTCAGTAGTACTGGCGCATGTTGGTACCCTTCTATCAGTTTTCAGAGTTTTTGAGACTGCAGCAGTTGAAGAAAAACTACAGCAATCCACTCCAAGTTGGACTTTGAGACACTATTTAAGAACGGACTTTTTCAAAAGGACCACGTGACTTCTTTTAAGCGCCAGGTAATCCTTCCGTATACTTTTCCGGGACTAGAGGTGCTGCACAGGGTGACAGGATTCAGATCTTGAATGATAGTGTAACCCGATACAAAGATCCCGATGGATGCTGCAACAGGTGGCAAAGCCACGTGCCTCTCTGGGAATGCTGCAGGAGCACCCGGGAAGAAGGTGTATGAGGCAATATGTAAATAAAGAAACTGTTTTGATCACCTGTACTGAAGTGCGGGGTATCATTAAACCCTCAGACCTGTTGCGACCCTTGCGGACGGGAGTTTGGCCACTCCGCTTTTATGGTCGCGTGGCTAATACCCTTGCACATTGCACATATTGTGTGCACACAGTGCACCGCAGGAGTGGAACGATCTTTCATCAGTGGGAACGATTGGTGTGCTCACCTACTGCCGTGTTGATGGATATCTCATCCAACAAGCCTCACAGGCAGACGACTTCTCAGCCAACACCACCTTTTGTCAGCCAGCTCACGTTCAGCTCACCTCTGACGGTGGTCCGTCCTTCAGCTTGTCCAACCTCCTTCCAGGCGTTTGCATTGCGCTACAAACCCAA